>JAHWFP010081579.1:0-11490 GCA_023313725.1 Lithobius niger
GGAGGAGTCAGAGGTATTTTGCGCCGGCGGCACTCGGCTGCAGCCCAGTTTAAAGCTGCGTAAAAGGCGGTAAGCTCAGACTTCATCTGAAGGTTATCTCTTGATAGAATCATCGTCATCGTGCTATGATCTAGATTCTGGAAGAAATCTGAAACCAGCACTGCTTCGGCACTTTCGTCTATAGTTTTCAAACATTTCAACAACAGCCTGGCATTACTGTCTTCTTCATCGTATAGCTTGATGCACTGATAAACTTCCAGGACATTCTTGGAATCTAGGGTGCGCAACAAATAGTCAGTACATGTTAGCACCAACGGTTGCACCATATACTTGTGAGCAACATACAGGGTTAGCAAGGCAGTCTTTATTGAGGACAATGTTGCAGCATCAGTGTAAATATACCTGTAACAAAACAAAAGACATTACCCAAGGCATTTTAAGATGACATCTAACAGGGTGTCTAAGAAAACACCACACTGAAAATTCCTGACTTTCCTGAACTTTTTTCGTGCACAACAGACAAAAGTCATTTTCAAAACCATTCAAGGCTCACTAACAGCTAATTTCAGGTTCTTTTTGAAGTCAGTGAGCAAAATTACTTTTCTGTTCCAGTGTTTACCCAGATATCAATGTTGGCACCATCGTGTTCTTAGTTTTGTTCCGAATAGATACTACGATTTTCGTTTTTTTTTTACTATTTCATGGTTCTAGTTTGCAGCACAGAGCTAAACCGTCATTAACAATGAGAACAACCCTCTCGAATGTTAATCCAGTAGCAGTAATCACTGATCTCATAAAGTACTCGACATTTCACAATGTCTACTCGCCACATACCAAGTACATCTTTGCACGATGCATGGTTTCGCTAATTTACGCATTTATAAAATTGTCCAATTTTCTTCAGCCCCAGTATTAATGCAGAAAAAGCTATTATGTAGCCCTGAGCACCATGTCACAAATTGTTCGTCTCGAAGTGTTTCTAGAGCAACCCTCTCGAATGTGAAGCCAATAGCAGTCGCCACCTGGCCAGTAGACCTTACAAAGCCAGGGCTCGAATTGTCTTAGAAAAATTCCATAGCAAAAATGCGATAAAAAATACAAATTTGCGTAGCTGTCACAAAAAATTGATTAGCAACTTTTTAATTGCTAATAGAAAACAAAAAGTTTTTAATAACAATACAAAAAGTTTACTTTATTTGAACAAGAGCCATTTTTGTTTCAGTTTTACTTTGCTATACGCACGGATGCTTGGTGAAGACTATGGCATCCAATGCACGTTAACGACTATTCTGACCCGTGTCTGAAACGAAAGCGCCACCAACTAAATACCGAAGTTGATGGTAGGACCAATAATTTCCTAGAATGCATGTGCGACGCTTGGCCTGCCTATAAAGGAGGAGGGATTAGCTCCTCCGTGGCAGACAACACGATCATGACTACGCTGTTATGTTGTCTCGTTTAATATAGTTGCATCGCTAAATTGCGATACATTATTTAATTTTGCATCGCTAAAGTTTAAATTTGTGTGCAAATTGCGATGCGATACCGCTCATTTCAAGCCCTGAAAGCACTCGCCATTTCACAATTTCTACTCGCCACATACCAATGACATCTTGCATGATGCATGTTTTTTTTAATTCATGCATTTACGAAATTGTAGAATTCTCTTTAACCCCAGTATTAATGAAGATAAAGCAGTTACGTAGCCCAATGGCCAAAGGTCCGAGGGAGGACGGTTACAGCCAGTGAAACAGCACTTGGACAGCTGCTACTCCTGGCGCAAATTTCTTCTGGCAGCTCTCTTTTTTGGTCTCCAGTCTAATCCAGGAATAAGAATCATTCACAGAAGAAATGGATTTGGCTAAAGAACTATTTTCTAGTCATTTATTTAATTAAATACGCCTAACTTAGCCTGAACTGTATTAACCTCATTTCAAACAAAGTACTCTCACAAAATTCAAGGCTTCGAAAACAAACTCTTACCGTTTTCAAATTTTAAGGTTTTTCAAAGATTTCAAGGCAGTGTACGAACCTTGCTGACATTTTTTCGGACTTTTTCCTGACTCACTGACCTTTTAGAGAAAACCTTGAGAGTAGCTGCTCCAACTAGGGATGGGTCGGTAACCGAAACCGAATTTTCGGTTTTTACTGAAAACCGAAACTGATTTGAATTTTGTGTCCGTTTTTCGTACGGTGTTTGAAAAATCAAAAATTGATTTGTTTTTCTAATTTTTTGTTAATAATTGTCATTTTCTACGTATAAATGACAGCAAAGCTCCTAATCATTAAAAAGAAAATAGAGGGAAATGATGCCACAACTAGGACCATGGTCTATGACGCTGCTGAAAGTGAAAGCAGGAGTTAGAAGCTAGCAATAGTACTGATACAAGAAAAAAAACTAGAAATAGCTGGTTGGGGTGGGTGGTGGCAAAAACCGAAACTGGAACCAAAGTCAACAAAATGAAACCGACCTATCCCTAGCTCCAACTAAGGGTTTTGGAAAAAGCCCGCTTTTTTTTTTTTAAACATGTTGCCTCTGCACAGCATTCCCTCTCTACAGTTTTCCATCAAACCCATCAAAAACACATGTCAAGCCAGATGTATATTTAAATCAACGGCGAAAAACACGCAAAGTGTTTTCCGTGACAAGCAGTAGGGCCTAAGGGAGCGAAAATGGAAGCAAACATTATCAGAATATAAAAAATAAAACATCTCGGCTAACAGATGCAGCATTGAATCGGTCTCGGTATTTACTATTTTGTCGTATGAGAAGCCCTTTTAAACACATAATATAGTAAAAAGTACGTGATAAACATCTCGTGGTTGCTCAGCTAGTCCTAACAAAAAAAAAAAGTTGAATCAAAATTGGCAGATTAGCCTACTATATGTTACCCAAGTGTAGTTCAAAGTATTTTAATTTTAGCCAACATTAGTCTATTTAAGAGAAAATAATATCGTCCTTAGCAGCGATGAAATCTAGTTTCAAATTGACAATGTGGAAATTCTGACCTCTTAGTTAATTTCCTAACTTTTTCCTGACTGGTACACACCCTGTTTAAGCAATTCGCTTGTACCAGCAAAATGAAATGAATTTTCTCCACCCAATATTGAGTAGGCCTATAACTTTGCTTTATGGTAAGGTTATAATTTTTTGGGGGGTTGCAAAATTAATGAAGTATCACACATACTGTCTTGCAAAATAACTTTTTCATTGCATATTTTACGAATCCTCGCAGCAAATACCACTTAATTTTAATTAAAATTGTTGCAAAAAGTATAGACGTCCTTACCCACACTGGATATCACTGCTCGATTAGGAAACCACCGCTTCTTCAGTAAGAATTTTTATCACTAGGGAGTGGACATCTACCAGAGTTTTACAGTAGGCATATTAGTCTGTTTTCCTCAACATTTTGTACTTTTACAAAAATTACTACAGTACGCTAGAAATTTTTTTTTGAAGTTTTGTCTCCCATTTTTGTTAGCCTATCAAGGTTGACTGAATAGTTACGGTACCTACCTGAGTAAATTTTCAAAGGCTTGGGGTTCCACGTCCGTAATTCTGACTTCGGGATGTTGTTTGGCTTCCGACAAACTGCTCTCAAACATGGTTTGGAAAACCGGGCTGGATATGGACAGGAGGAGCTTGTGTGCGGGGAAGCGCCACGACTTTTCTTCATCTGGACCAACAATGAACGTAACGTCACTGAATTCCTCGCTGTCAAAAAGAGCGGCAGCTCTGTTCGCAAGCGTTGTTTTCGCATAGATCTTTTTACTGGCCATCATTAACAGAGTTCTGAAATAAAAACAGACCTATGTATTACTCATTTAAAATTCACTTTTACTAATGCCACTACAAAAAGGAAGTCGTTTCTCGAACCCTGTAATAAAAAAAGAAATCAGGGCAGGTTTTTTTTTATTATGGTATTATGTATTCACTGTAGACGAATTTTTACAGTGATTAGTGCCTAGGCTACAGGTCCACCCAGCATTTTCACAAATTCTTTAAACAAAACCAAAAAAAAAAAAAAAATTTCCTACAAGCCCAGGGATGTGTAAAATTCTTACTAGGCACAATTAACAAGGCTTTTCAAATTTCCACAGCCTTTCACTGTGTAGGCAAGCCATATTTCAGAGAATTTCCGTAGTTCTCCAAAATTTCTTACGAACCTAATTCGGGCATTCTGGCAGATTCTGCACCTCTATACAAGCCTAGGATCTTTTCTGGCCACATTCGCTACACGGTTAAAAACAAATTAAACCACGTGGCAGGGCTGTATGCTGTGATGCGCGATCACAATCACATGACTGGACTAGTCCACTCAGACAGCCAAAGATCCTATTCTTGTTCATCAGTGGCCAACTCATGGCAACATCAAGGCAAACAGCCGTGGCTCGTGGTATAAGCCTAAGCCCATGTTAAATTAAGAGGTTCAATGAAAACTCGCGTTGTAATATTCCTGTCACTCGGGCAACAGATCAATAAACAATACAGTGCTAAAACTGTTACATTGTAGTATAATAGACACCTTTTTACACTACTTTATAGGGGCCATTCAAGTATTACGTCGTCAAGAAGGGGGGGGGGGGAGGAAGGGGTCGCCTACTGGTGACGATTGCTTAAGCTGTGGGTACACGAAAAACACCCCTTCTGGGAGGTTGTAAATGGCCAATTTCTTGATGACGTAATATTTGAATGGTCCCATACCAGCAAAAAATCTTTGCTTGAGCAGGCAGGCTAACAAAAATACACTTTCTGAAAAATAATTTTATGTAGGCAAAGTTCAAAATTTCAAATTCTGTGCAGCAATGAAGTCACCTTTACTCTTATTCGTACTTATGGCTTCAAAACATTCACCTTTTAAATTGGTCGTAGTGAAACTTCAAGCGTTGGAATCATCGCATGCAGTACTTTCATTTCAAACTGAGCAAATGGCTTTGTTTTTGCCACTTTTTGTTGTTGTTTTTCCTGCGCTTTATGTCAGGTATGCAGCAGCAAAGACAGGTATAATTTCTTGGTAACGAATATTGGTATCGGAAGCCTTCTAGTTGTCACATACTAATATCAATATCAGGCTATTCCTATCAGATATTTAAACACTCGCATAAGTTCAGTTCTGCTAATGGAGACCGGCAATGGCAACAATTACTGCACTGGTGGTCAGATGGAATAAGAGTTGGGATCGGCCAATACCAGTTTTTACCGATCCAATACCGAAGGGTAAATTGATACCGATAATATAAATAATAATTAAAAAAATTAATAATTTAAATTCCATACAAGTGCAACATCAGTTTCTGGTTTTGCATGGGTTCCAACTGCTGAGATTATCCAAAATGTTCTGTGCAGCAATAAAAGCATTTCTTACTCTTATTCCTTACTTACAGCTTCAGTACATGTTCATCTTCTCAGTTAGATTTCAAGTTGGTCGTCGTAAAACAGAACGCCAGACCATCAAGTTCATTACAAACTGTGTAAATGGCTTTGCTTATTTCACGTAGGCTATTTTAGTTGTTGCTTTTGCTGCGCTTGGTGTCAGTTTTGCAGCGAAGACCATTGTGTTTCTTGGCGTAACGAATATCTGTATCGGGAGCCTTATAGTGGTCCGATACCGATATGGCAAAAATGCTGATACCGATATTAATATCGGACTATCCCTAAACATAAGAATAGGATTGAAAATACCGTAGTTGTTTTACTTCGAAAGTGACGAGCCATCGCAAAATTCACGTGACTCCAAAAATAAAATCACTATTAAATACAGTTATTTTCTCAAATACAAGACGACTCGCATTCTTGGGTTCACATATTCCAAAGATTTTGGAATGCTTACTGTGGCCAATTTCAAAATACATTCAGTTTTTTTTCTAAATAATCCAAAAACTAATTGAGCAAATGGCTTCAGGTTAGCACCAGAGGGTAGCTCTCGAAAAAACGATTCGAATTGTGTATGCAAACATCAAACTCGACTAAAATTTTGAATTTGCATGTGAGTATAAGACAATGCTGTTATTTTAATAGCAAAACTTTGAAAAAAAAAATGCCATCCTACATTTGAAGAAATGTAACATCTAGTGGCGAATTTTCAACAAACAGTGAAAAGACCCTACCAACGGAATAGCAGCACATCAAGCTTCCACATACCGCTCCATTGACTGGAACTGTACAACCACCATGCTAGTGTAAATTCTGACAGCGATCTGAGTGCTCTTGAGTACATAATCATTCAGCATCTTTAAAATCTTCCACTTACGAACACCCAGCCCCCAGTGTGGCCAACCATCGGCCATCTCATCAACCCTAAAATCCATGAACGCCTACCAGTAAGTGGCGAGCCATCGCAGGCGCTGCTCCCACTCGAGCTGCATAAAGATCAGTGGTTGCGAGCAGATTTTTCGAATTCCAAGTCAGCAATGCAAGGAAAAGCCGATATAGGTAAACAAAATCTCCCTTCAGGTAAATTACGCCATTTGTTGAAAATTTGCCACAGACAGACCTAGTGATTTTATTCTTGAAATAGTGTCAATTTTGCAACAGTGAGAAGAGTAGGAGCTTCTTCGCGACTCCTTCCTGAATGTGCAAGGGATCTGCACAGTGCACGAGGCAAAGCACCACGACTTGTGTAAAGGCTATTCCTACTATGCGGGGAATAAGCTAAGGCAGTGACTGATACCAGAGAGCGCTAGTGCTGTGTCGGTTTCATTTTTTACAAATCGGTTCGGTTTTTTTTTTCTTTACAATGGAAGCCTCGGTTTCGGTTTTATTGTTCAAATGAAAAGTGTTGTATAATGAATTTTAAGTCACAAAAAATGTCCTCCACATTCACGAGCGACGCTATGTTGACGTTTTCGCACGTGCGTGAGTTTTGATCGATCGTTTCATCCAGGAACGCTGACCTCCAACACACCCTTACATAAAATGTTGGAGTTACTGTTTTTTGAAAATGCTTTATTTTTAAAATTGTAATAGGAAAAAGTACTTATAATTTTTATTGGTATTTGTTTAACAATCTAGTTGAAACCAAAATTTCAACGTAGTGATCGCTGCACCATTCCTGGTGAATTATTTGCGAGTAGTAATCTGTAATCCGCAGCGCTGATCAAGGTGTCCACCGATCGCGAAAGATGTAAACAACCATGTTACATTTGGGGAAATATTAACAATTCTACTTGCTGTAAATACCTATAGCTATTATATTTGGTGCTTATTTGATTTGATTCGATTTCTTTACTTGAGTCTTAAGACCATATTGTCATACAGTCGTAATCTATTCTATAATTAACCTACTTAAACTTAACTTAAAACCTATATAGACAATAAACCACCATACCACCACGTCACGTAGCCAACACTGCCAGTTTATAACTGGCAGCATATGCTTGGTGCCTTAGCTTTCTGCTTTAAAACAATACAAACGTTGGCACAGTATTGTTCAATTGAGCATTCACAAACGAGATGAAATTCTTCCCGTTAGTTGTTGTGGCAGTCACCATTATTCTGCTACCGCCATTTCAGACAAAGCCATCTAGGCCTATATTTTGTGCGATATGATCAGGAGCCTATAGAAAACAACTAGGAGCGTGTGTGGCTGGTCTATGTTAGGAGTGCTTAATTTAGTACGATGAGCTAACGCCAGACGGAGCAACAATACTGCGCCTGTGCCAAGTTGTGTAAAATCAAAACTGAAACTTAGCACCTGAAGCAGACGTGTGCTAACGAAAGCAACGCTCTATTTTATTGCTGGCTAGAGCAACTTGCGAACAACTGATTGTCTGTTTGTTTAGTTTTTTTATGATTACTTTGTTATTGTTTCCATGTTGAACACTTATTCGTTACGCCCTTGTCACTTATTGTTAAAAACAAAGGACCGAAAATTAGCCTTGAGAACGTGACGTACACCTCTAATCATCTCGTGCAGGTGGCGACCTCTGCTAACAAATTTGTACACCACTGTAGCCACTCCTGACTTACCACTGTAGTGGAAGTCACCGAGACACGCTCAGAGTCATTTTCTATAGGCTCCTAATGTTATTTATAAAAGACAACGACTAGTTTTTTATGGTTAAACATCCCTACAAAGACACACACGTCACATATGTATGCAAAGTTGCTTTTAACTTATTCATACTTGCTTTAAAAAAAAAAGAAACAAACCGGTTTTAAAAAAAACGCCAGAATCGGTTTCGGTTTGCAAGTAAAAACCGAAACCGCAGTTCGGTTTCGGTTACCGACATAGCACTAGAGACAGCGCAAGCTTCGATAATTTGTGACGGACAAACTAAGCATTTGCTCCAAAAATGGTGTGGAGTAAAAGTTGTTCAGTTGATCCAATTATGTAATTCTAGCGCAACATGGAAGCAAATCGGTGAAGACACACCTTTTTTTTGCCACTAGCCTGCAAAATTACCGCGTGTGGCGGTATATCACCCAACACCACAAGACACGCTACATCATTTTCAAAGAAGGATGTGCCAGCCGAGTTCGATCGGTGAGCTAGAGCAAATGGTAACAGCCATGCAGGCATGAGTTATTATAGGGGACCCCAACCCTGTTATTTGACTCAAACTTAGGGAACCACTTCCACAGCGGCTCCAAGCGCGTCCACCATCGATCTGTATACGTTGGTTATACTATCTCTGTTGGTGTAAAGGGTAAATTAAGGGTCGCTGTTTCTCGAAAATAAGGTCAGTTTTTTCCAAATTTACCTAACCTAAACTAACCACATAACACCAGAAACCGCAATCAAAATCTTAAACCTTTCTAAACTTCACGCGCCGGAATCTAGATAGGCCAGCCATCTAGCTCGGAGCTTCTGCGGTAGTGGACCCAAACTTAGGAGTGGGGGTTTAGGCTAGTTATCCAATTAGGAAGAGGTAGTGACCTCTCCACAAACCTAGACACACCTTTGCACGAAAGCATTAACGCTTAAATTCGGAACATTTAGTGGCAATCAGTCCTGTTGGCTATGAATGATGGAAAATTTCCATCCCATAGCCCTAATGGATATCCAGTCAAAAAAACTAACTTAGTATGCACGTAATCTAACCAGTACGAAGTGGACTTTGGTTTAAGCCTACTAATACACAAATGCAAGTTACGCCTTGGTTACGCAGGCTACCTTTTTAAGCAAAAGTTGATCACATTAAAATATTTAAATTCAAGAGAACAATGTGGGGTTAGTGTGGCCCATAAATGTGAAGGCTTTCGTTAACGTTTAAAACCACGATGATAGGTGGATCCCCTCGAGGGAACCTTGTTTTGTTGTGGTTGTGCATCAAAACTTCGGGCATTTAAAAAATCATCTTTTGTTTAACCAACGTATTTCAAAAAATGCAACTTCCACAGTAGAATTACTTACCACCGTGTCGATCTACAGCGAAAATGTAATTGTATGTAATGCCATCGCCAAGTTTGCTACTGTTGCTGTAAAACTGACCTACCATTTCGACACGTTAGTCAACGACGATGTTAGTCATGATGACACAAAATGCAACCAAATTTCAAGTCGGAAGATAAAACGGGTGGGAAGTGCTGCCACCTAACAAGCCATTCTTGTGGTTGTCATGGTGACGCACCGGCGTCAAAATGGCGGACCTGCAATCGCGCAGCGCATCCGTTTCGCTACAAAGGGAAGACTTCGCCGAGTATTCTTGGCTAGATGCTTTAAATAAAAGAAAAGAAGCAAATAAGGTAAGCATACGACACTACAAAAAAATAAATGCATAGTTTATGTGACGAATCTTGCAAAATACCTTTGATCGGTTTTTTACTGGAGTCCAGACTTCAAGGCCATCGGTACAAATAGCGTGGCATCAAATGATTTCAACGTAGGGTCGACACCCTGTGTAAAAATTGGAAGTGGTTGCGTCCATTAATACGTGGTTACGGATATACGTTTAATTCCCTTCGACTTCGAAATAATAGCCGTGTAGTTTTCATCCTTGCGTGATCAAGTTGGGCCTACAGGTGTGCGTCCATAAAAAATTTTTTGGCGGCAGCGAAGTAGAATATTTTGTGCGGTGGCGACGGCGCTAATCGGCGCTCTGCCGGCGACTTAGGCAGCGGTGGTGGCGACAGCGGCGTTCCCGTAAACTACCCAGATATAAACTGAAGTAAGAAAGTCATATAAATTCTTAAACAACTGTGATCTGCAGCAAATTGCAATTATAAATCGTAAACAATTGTTATTTGTTACAGATCCCAGTGTTTAAGAATTTAGATTGTTATTAAAACACACATAGCTGCCAATTTGGAGAGGCAGCGTCTGATAAGTGGTGCTGCCTCAGCATATGTAGGTTTTATTAGACAGACTAAAGCGACCCCAGACGTGCGTGCGTAGCACTACAGTTAATGGTCAGGACAGAATATGGATATACACGTTAGTTAGCACTACTGAATTACCAGAGACGTAACTTCAAAATTGGAGCCCGGAGGCGGCAGTGCAGTGGAGGGCCCCTACCTTCATAAAAAAAATGCAGTTGTTGCCACACAAGATCCCCACTCATTAAAAAAAAAAGTGCAATTTTTCCACACACAGCACGAGCCCAGCAGAGGTCGCCTCCCTTTACAGAAATTTTTTTTTTTACAGCATAGTGGAGGGGCCACCCCTTTACCCCCTTCATAAAAAATGCCAAATTTTCCACACAGGAAGAGCCCAGTAGAGATCCTTCATAAAACAAACTAGTTTTTGCCACATAAGGCAAGATCCCAGTGGAACCGCCCCCCCCCCCCCCTTCATAAATGCAACACAAGACAATGTTTTTCACGAAACTATAGCAATAACTTTTTCTGATATTTTGCGGTTATTGGGGCCAGTGAGCGGGGCCTCCAAAGTCGATGGGCCCGGAGGCGGCTGCCTCCTCTGTCTCATTGTAGTAACGCCACTGTCAATTACAGTCACAAACACTGCAGTCACCTCCACTAATGTTCAAGTGGAGGGGTTGCCCTGTTAAAACGTATTTACATATGTCACACCTCTTTAAGTTTTTTCTACCGCCCCTTACCTTTTTCTGTAATATTAATAGCGACCTAAATTCCGTAATTAAAGTAGCACTATCACCAATTGAAAATTGTACGAAAATACCGTGGCACCATCAAGTGGCAGTGATATTGTTAACCTTCATAGCTTGCTCCCAGGTGCATGAGAACGTACCAAATTTTCACTCAATAATTAAAAAGGCTCGTGGCTTGTTTGTTTCCTGCATTTAATGCAAGCAAGTGCTGTATTGTACTAGATAGTGCTAGATGTTGCCAGATTCTGCAGGTGATAGTGCCATTAAGTTTTAATACGCGTACTCTATGACGCAACAAAAAGTCACAGAATTTGAACCAGAAAAAACTTAAGCAAAAAATTAGCGCAGACCAAGAAATAAAAATCTGTTTGGCTGCCCCTTCCCTATATGTTAAAAATCAAATTATGGTCTTACAAATTAAGTTTCCCTACAGCTATTTGTTCTCTTGTTGACACCCAGGTTGGCGATGGTGCGACC
>JAHWFP010081580.1:0-32881 GCA_023313725.1 Lithobius niger
TTTTTTTTTTTCTATTTTCAGATCTGTGTCTTCCCAAAGAATATACATGGGTGACGCGTGAGTCCTTGTTGATTCTTGCTTCGTCTAAAAGAGAAGTTTACATCCCAGGACATATTTTACGCGTAATGTGTCCACTTTTCTCACACCCTAAAAGAATGGTTCCAGAGTTTAAGAAATGTTTAAGAGATGGTAGTTGGGAAGATGGACCTTTAACTGACTGTCAACACATTCGTCAAACGACGTTGTAACTCTTTTTTTTTTTTAAATAAAAACACCAACAGTGTTTATCATTCTTAAAGCATTTTACTGAAAACCCTCAAAACTGTTGTAATCACACATTTTCTATCTCGTAACACTGAGCTCATTATGTGTCTAAGCAAAAGACACCAGAAACTCGATTTACCCATGCCGGAAGGTGCAACTTGCATACATTTTAGGGACTGGTCATTATTTATGGCCGGGGAGGGGGAGGAGAACCGGAGTAAATGAAAATGTGACCACCAAATTTTCTAAGACTCCCCTTCGAAACCCTCAAAAAAAATTTTTTTTTCCCCCCCCCCCCCCCCCACTTAAGGTCCAAAAATAATGTGACCCTCCCAAAAAATGTGCTTTTCGTATACCCATTGAGACTGTTTGCAGATGATTCCTGCAGCCAAGGTTGGCACTGTAGCCATATTAAGTAAGTAAGTAGCTCTCCACACCGACCGACAGTTACCATTAGTTGTAAGGAAACGTGTCTCTTTTTTAACGAAAAGATGTGTTGGATTAAATTTGTTCGATAATATGTTCCTTACACCCATCTCTTGTCGAGATTCATACAATAAGTATGATGAACACACTGTTTGCTATACGCCTACATCCGTGACATAGGCAGCACCGGAAACACTGAAAAAGCCACACAAAAAAACAGATACCAAGGCTTTTCTACAAAGTTTTTTTGTAAAGACTGACTAGCAGAAACGGTACTAACAGCTCCAAAATCTTGTAACACTCACATGGGGGGAGGGGGGGGGTCTAGGAGGCTTGCTCTCCAGAAGCTGAGGCATTTTCAGAAATTTTGACTGCTGAAAGTACCATTTTTTACGGCCAAAAATGACTTTTTCTTCTAGTTGGTCAGTGTGTGTTTGTAACCCCCTCTCACGGGTCCTAAAAAATTTATGATTCCTCCCTCGAGAGAGTCCAAAAACTTCACGACCCCGCTCCCCCCCCCCCCATTTCCTCCCCCACCCTCGGCGATAAATAATGACCGGTGCCTTAAAATCTACATTTCGGTGCAACACTCCACAAAGGCATGTACTCTAAACTGTGTGATACCAGTAATTCACTCATACATCACCATTTAAAAACCGGCCATGAATCATGTATTCGGAAAACTAAAATCGCTCTTCAAATAAAAAGTTTCAAACTACGTACCATTATGGAAACCCTCTGCTTACACTATTTAATGATCCACCCATGCAAAACCACCTTAAAGAAAAAGGAAAATTGGAAATTAGCCAATAGCGAAAATCATACACAAAAAATAACGTAGTTCAGTAAGCCACCTTTATGCACTTACGTTTCGTCGGAGTGGCATGACCCGGATTCGAACCGGTTACCCAGTTCGCCCCAGATCGCTTGCATAGCGCCTTAGGATGTGGCCATAGCGATTAAGGCGCTATTCAAGTGATCTGTGGGGCGAACTGGGTAACCGGTTCGAATCCGGGTCATGCCACTCCGACGAAACGTAAGTGCATAAAGGTGGCTTACGGAACTACGTTATTTCTGTGTATAATTTTCGCTATTGGCTAATTTCCAATTTTCCTTAATATTACAACTACCTTAAAAACACCCACAGTTTAAGGAATATATCAGCTTTTTCAAATCTTTCAGCATTTCCAAGTTCCACCACCAAGTGCAGCCAACCCTCCGATTTAGAGACTCTACTTCGGTTATGCTCGTTCTGTAGCTTTGTGTCCTCATTCCCATGCCTTCCCCTTTGTATACGAAGACTTAGGCTGCATTAAAAAAAATAATATATTAAACCTTGTATTTGTTTGATAACGGTATAGTGTTGCACCGAAACGTAGCTCTTTGTGTGAGTGTTTCTCCTCTTGGCAGGTTTTGCTTGAAATGTCTTTTATGTCTTAAAACAAGCTGCGGAAGCAATAATATTATTACATACTGGACACAAATTTATGGTTCTTGCACAACTTTGTTTTCTGTTTCGTGTTTAAGGTGACCAACCCAATTTTTTCAATTGTAACCGTTAATGTAATCTACTTAAAAGTTGGGTAAAGAACGTCTTTTTTGCGGTTGATATATAGTTTTAAGGAACTTTTTTCTTGGTTGAAGGGGGGTGGGGTGGAGGGAGTACCAACAGGAGTTGATAAAGTAAGGAAGGAAGGGGAAGAGAGAGGTTTGGATTTGTACCTGAAAGGAATGATTATTAACAGAAAAGCAACCCGAAATAGGCATTAATTTGGGGAGAGGCAACATTTCTTCCGGGGAAAACAATATTTTTCTATATAGCTAAACACAAAGATAAGGGATGTCTTAGAATCCGGAGTCCTGTTTCAGATCGATGATGCCCCAACAACAGATTGATGGATTAAGCATGTTCTGAACTGAACTTACGCTGCACCAAAATCACTGAACATTGACAATCGTGTAAAAAAAATTGTCAAACGAGAAAGCACGACTAAACAAATTTTAAGATATGTAAAATGTAAAATGCATGTACGAGGTCGCATCAATGTTATGAAACTTGTACTGTATAAAATGTTATAAAGTTTTTTTCTGGCGTTATATGCTTGTGGTGCAAGGTAGCCTGATAGTTACCTCTCATGTGCAAAAGGTCCCTGGCCATTTGGTAATTGTGGAGTTTAAGAGAACCACTCCAAATCAGTCAATTTTTTTTACTAATCGACACATATCATCATCCTTTTACCAAATCACATTACGAAACCAGGGGAAACGTGTTTTGAGGTGTAAAAAAGACATTGAAAACACGTAAAACGATAATTACGACCGTGTTGAAGCGCCGGCCATATCGCAGGAGACAGGGTAACGAGAAAACCTGATTTGCATCGCACTGAAAGACGGAAATTACCTAACCTAACCTGACAAACCTTACCTACCTAACCTAACCTAACCTAACCTATCCTAACCTAAAAAAAATAACAACAAAAAACGCAGACAGCATAGTTTGGAACATTACTTTCCGTTTTCGCGATGCCAACTTTTCGTGCTACTCTGAATCCCGGAACATGGCCGCCGCTTTAAACGGCCGGGCCCACCGTTTTACGTGGTTAAAAAACGTGTTTGGAGAGCTAAAAAACGTGTTTACATAACCAAAAAAACATTTCCACCCATTTTTGTAACGTGAAATGAGAAGAGGATGAAGATTTAGGTCGGTACGTACCAAAATTGATCGATTTATCGTGGTTCGCTTAAACTCCACAATTACCGGCCATTTCGAGCCAGACACCCTTGGAATTCTCAGGAAGAGAAGAACCCTGTGATGCCTCGTGTTCGTGTCGATTGATGCATGAAAGGAACCTAGGAATTTTCGATTGGCAATACCTAGCTATGGGTTCCCTTCCACCTTCTGGCACCATGGGTTCAGCTGGGAGTGCAACAAATTTCAAAGGTATTACCTGCTTTTAATTCAACCCAAGGGCGCCCCTAGATTGTGGCTCTAAGTCCTCTCTCCTATCCCTTCCCCAGCCCGGTTGCCCTTTTTACGCAGAAAAAAACAACGTTAAGAAAAATTGCTGTAACCATAAAATGTTAAAATGTAAGGGTAGCCGCACACCAAACTCGACAAAACGTCGCATGACAGGACATTTTGTCGAAACCTGTCTCAGTATGCTGCGGCGTCTCCAAAACCATAGGAATGAGCTGAGCGCCACACACCGGATGCGACGTTGTCGCGAGACGTCTTTAGGCGTCTCACGACGACAAAGCAAAGCTCCTTCTAGTTTCGTGTGACGGGGGTCTCTCCACCAGATGCGACGTCTCGCGACGTTTCGTCTTGCAACGACGTTTAGTCGACTTTGGTGTGCGGCCACCCTTATGCTTTCCTTTCCAAACATGGCAAGAGATGGCGTGGCGACTTCTTCCCCCGTGCACATGTCTCGTGATTTCTCGTCGTTGATTTCGTGTACGGTATACCATTTTGCCGTTTCTGTGTTTTCGAGCTGCCCCCCCCCCCCCCCTTTTTGTCATACTGTGGGCGCCCTTGAGGTTAAAGGTTTCTGCTGACGTTAAAAATTTTAGAGAAAAATGGACGGGGTTGGGGCAGTTAGATCTGGCAGTGGTTTCCCAAGACCTAGGCTAGATGCACAACTTGGCACTATAACCAACACAATTCTGCCTTAAACCACAATGCTCTCCTGTCTTGTCCCAACCATTCCAGACTCGTCGGAATGTCTCCGTAGGAGGCAAGACTGCCCTTCATTTCTCATCTCCGTCCCATCAGCCTTGCACTCATGTCCTTGAAAAGACCCGTTACTTTCAAGTTTTTTTTTCCTGTCCATTCGATCGACGCCCTCTGTGCCTCCTCTTTTGTGTAAGACACCAAGTTTGACAGACTTTGACAACGCTTTGCCTCTTTCGAATAAACGTAAATCAATTGTTGGTTGTAACTTGGGTCACCCCGATGGCATTTATATGATTGCAACTTTGACCAGGGAAACGGAATTGGGACAACAAAAGAGAAGGCAAACAAGAGAACGGATGTATTGTGAAGGCCATCTCCAAGGCTGACCACGCCCGGCCGGCCAACTAGGAATGTTAAGTTACAAAGGGCATTAACAACAAGCGACAAGTGCAGTCACGCGCGCACGAGAGAAACCTGTGGGAATGTCCACTCAACGACTGCGCTATTTATATGCATTATCTAGTGACGTCATTGGCCAGAGAGCTTGCTGCATACTATCAAGAATTTATAGGGTTTGGGAGGAGAATTTTTAACTCTGAAAAGACCCTATTGAAACGTGTTACCTTCATTTCTATTAGTTTCTTCCGAATTTTCAGCGGGCGCCATGCGTTCCATCTAGCAATTTTTGCTCATTTTTCAGCCCAAATCGAAAGTCAATTCAATTACAACTAAGCTAAACTAAATAATAATAATAAACAAAAACGTGTCGTTAAAAGTTAAAAGTAAGGGTCTAAAAGTCAAAACCTGTAAGGAACACGGACGAGCTTTGACTGTAAGGGTCTACGTGTCAAATTCGGCCAGTAAGACGCTGCTAAGCATTAGACCCTTACTACCCGGTTTTTGACGAACAACTGTCTGAAATCGTCTTATAAAGAAAGACCCATGTGATGATCCAATGATAGTGGGGGTGTGGGTTTCCTACTTTGCTTTAGGTTGACATTTTTTCCGGTTTGGTAACATGGCAGCGATTCCAAGCAAGGCAACCTGCTACAAGCGTAAGCATGTACACCCATTCTGTCGAGTTACTAAGTCATTAATAAATAAACATCAATCACTGGAAATAATATTAAGGAAAATTGGAAATTAGTCAACAGCGAAAATCATACACTAGAAATAACGTAGTTCAGTAAACCACCTTTGTGCACTTAAGTTTCATCGGAGTGCAACGGAGAGATTAAGGCGCTATGCAAGTGATCTGGGCCGAACTGGTAGCCGGTTCGAATCCGGGTCATGCCACTCCAATGAAACGTAAGTGCATAAAAGTAGCTTACTGAACTACGTTATTTCTAGTGTATGATTTTTGCTATTGGCTAATTTCCAATTTTCCTTACTAAGTCATTAACATGATCACCGGGTAGTAAGGGTCTAATGCTTAGCAGCGTCTTACTGGCCAAATTTGACACCTACACCCTTACAGTCAAAGCTTGTCCGTGTTCCTTACAGGTTTTGCATTTTTGACCCTTACTTTTAACTTTTAACGATACGGTTTTGTTTATTAATCCTTGTTACTGTGAGAAGTTGTAATAAATAGGTGTGGTGGTGGATGAGGGGTATGGTGGGGGACAAGGGTATGTGTGACACCTTTATAATTAATTTGTTTTTTGTTTTGTTGCGCCGCCTTTAAGCTCAGTAGTTAGCTATAGCCCTTAATAACCTAGCTATCGCTAGTGTTAACAATAGAAACAAATCCTTTAATCTTCAGTCTACGTCTTGCAGCTGGCGTTTACTAAATGGCATTGTTGCATAATAACAATGTTTAAAACAATGTGAAACAATCAATCTGGTCGTTTAGAGTTCCGTAAACCCCTGAACCTCTTGACCAATTAGAAAAGGCCTTATGGAAAGGGCACATCTACAGAGCAAAACAATGAGCTAAGAACCAGATTTACAGGACAAATAGTTTGGCCTGTATAGAGAGGACAGACGAAAGGTACATCCCCAGAACAAGACCAAGACCAAGAACAAGAAGTTGTCTATTTGGCCCCACTCTGTATCTCGGGTTTGGCTGGACTGAATTTCAGAATTTTTGGACTGTAGACAGGCCTTGACTAGTCAAGGCTAGATTCCAAATTTGCTTTAAACATTTTTAATTTTGACGAAGTTATAAGGTCTCAAAGTTGAAAGTTTAACACAGCGATCCTAGGTCGACCCTTACTAACACTGGCCATCGCCAGTGTTAATTCTCTACATTAGAAAAATATAACTTTGAAAAAAAATTATAATAGTTTAAAACCTTGATCATTTAAAACCTAAGGCATTAATTTACGAAAAGACAAGGGCTGAGAACAAATGATTGTGGAAAGTAATGTAACGCTAAGTACAAGACTATTTTAATTTTTTTGGCGTTTTAATTAACGCTGAAGATGACATCTTTAACGTGAGTAGTGAAGACAAGGGATGTACGAGAATAATGAAGAGAAAAAAGTACCGTAAGTCTAGACTTGTACAATAATATTATAAACTGTTTTTTAACGATTTTTTAACGATTTAGTAACCCTCGAAACAGACCCCTGTCAAAACTCGTCTCACCCCATCCCCCTCTACTTGCTAACTTAATCCCCAACACCTAACTTCCAACCCCCAAACGCCATTCCTAAGACTTTTTATGAAAAAATCCACGGCTTATCGAAGACAAATTTTCGGAGGAGGGAGGGGGTATGAAGGCAGAAATTTCCGAATGCAACACGATTTTTTACAATCTAAAGATGCATTTTAGGAGGAAGGGGGGGGGGCAATTTCACTCATTTTGCAAGCCATATTTCGTCCCACCTCCCCTTTTTCTAGTGAGGTCCATTCTCCCGACTGAGATTTTTTATTGGTCGGTCACATCCCCTCCCCCCCCAAAAAAAAAAAAATTGCGGCTCTAGGAGAAATCTCCGCCATCTTTGTTAGTTGCGATCATACAGCGAAAAAAAAATTCCCCACATACTTCGTAATTCGTTCAGTCTTTCATTATTACGTATTTTCATTTCATTGCATTTCATCAAATACCTCGTTGGATAACAAATAATAATTACAACAAAACACGTCGACCGAAAAAAACCTATTATTAAATAAATGAGAGAAAATTCCTGACTAGGTGACTGAATAACCTTGCTACAAACGTTTTCCTTTTTTTTTTTTTTTCGCATTTTTTTTTTCGCCTCGTGGGTCGCTTGTCCGTACTGCTGAGAAAGTAGAAAGAAGAAAAAGAAAGTGGCTTGCCTGACCGCATTTCTCCTCCACAAATCGATCCTGTTTAAGTTAGTTCAGTTAGATGGCAAGCAGCGACGCGCAACGCCAGGGAAGTGAAATACTTGGCGGCCACCTAGCCCCGGGCTAATTCTCCAAGTGCATGCTAATTATTTGGCAATCGCCAAGAATTGGTAGCCAGGCAGTCACGCCTTGACCAAGTGGAGCAGGTATGTCGGCCCTTTAGGATCCACGCGTAGCTGCGCGTGCATTTTATTTCATGCCGACATACCGAGAAAAAAAGTGAAAATTGGAAGAATCCGCACTGATCTCCATTTCCGATGCAACAAATAAGAAGACAATTTGCTAGGTAAGTCTGTCTTTAAACGTATATTTTATTGAATTGTGCCATTTGTAATGTATGTAAGTGCTGATACTGTCACTGTAAAACGCAGACGGCGTTTTATTGTAGCGTGATGGGTAGAACGGTCTGAATTTTCCACGCAAATCGAGGAGCATGGCATCTTCACATAAAAATAACTTTAAAAACACTTAAAGTACGATAAAATGCGTTTGTGTTTTCCTAGCGTATGCTGTGTGTTTTTGTTGGGGCGCGCACCCGATTAAAGAGAAAATTCAATCCTGATAAAACCATCGTGCGAGAAAAAAGCCGTCAGCGTTTTTATCCGGTCTACAACTAACCTGCATAGTCGGAGTTTAATTTTTTATTTATTTGTTTTTTTTTTTAAACTTTCTGACAAGTTGTGCTTTGGTAGTGCGTTGATAAAAAGCAGGAGATTTTGTTGTTGCTTTTAACGGTTGCGTAATTCATAAACTCACCACCAACGAAGTTCGAGCCACAAGCGAACAAATAAATTGGTATTTATTTATGTTCTTAAAGATATTCCAAATGAATTCCTTAATTAATATGAAACGGCCACAAATCGGCCGTGGTTTTTTCCTGTTTATCTGCTGTTGCCAAAGAAAAGAAAAAGAATCTCAACCTGTTTTCAAAGTGAACTATTTCCTATAAGATTTATGCCGTTCAACCAACTTGCAGATCGGCTAAATTGTTGCTTAAAGCTTCGAACAATCTTTTTTTTTTTCCTGACCTAATTAATATTCTTTTCCGGAAAAAAAAATAAACGTATTTTGGTTTCCAAGCCTGGAAGTAATTTCGGAAATTTCCTATAATGGAAACCAATATCAACATGAAACCTTTATGTTGTGGCATTTAAATATCTGAGTGTACAATGCTGTTTTGGATTTTGAAAGGCTTGGAGTAAAAATCTTTATTCCTTTACTTTTTACGGCCTGGTTCAAAAGCTTACTAAAATTCGTAAAATTCTATAGCATTTAGCCTACCTTTAGTTAAGTTAGCCAAAAATACATTACGGAGGATAGGTGGTTATTATGGATTGTCTCTTTCTGTGTTGTAATTTTATTTTATTTTTTGTCTTATTGGTATGCATTGCCGTGTCTCGTTAACCTTTACAATGAGTATTCGCATGGACAAGCCCATTGCCTTGACTTTGAACCTATTTACAATGATTATTTGCATGGAGTCCATTGCCGTGTCGTTAACTTTTACAATGAGTATTTGCATGGAACCCATTGCATTGTCTTTAACTTTTACAATAAGTATTTGCATGGAACCCATTGCCTTGTCTCTAACCTTTACAATGAGTAGTTGCACGGTGCTCATTGCCTTGTCTTTAACCAGTACAATAAGTATTTGCATGGAGCCCATTGCCTTGTCTCTAGCCTCTGCAATGAGTATTTATTTGCACGGAGCCCGTTGCCCTGTTTACTTAACTTTTTTTCTAATTAATTTCTTCGAACCATAAGTCAACCGAAGCAATTTAATGCTTGTGTGGCTGAACCGGCTCAATTTTGAACAATATTATCCTTTTATTCTGAGGCATGGATGAGGCAAGACAGACTTTCAGTGCCCCTAATCTGGGGACGAAGTTTTTGACTATGAAGCTCAGCTTGATATTGTGGATATCCACGTGCCATTGTCGTTGAATCTGATAGCTGTTTCATTAAGGCTGAAACAGTGAAACTACCCATGGTTAGTGCCAGGGTACCCCTCCTGGTAGGTACGGCCCTGCCATAGCTTTGAACCTATTGCCTTGGTTTGTCTACTTACCCTTTACAACAGATATTTGTGCGGACGCTATTGCCTTTAAATGAAGCTCATTGATTTTTCCTACTTAACCTTTACAATGGGTTTTTTTGTGTGAAACGTATTGCCTAAGCACGAAGCCAATTAGCCTGTGTACTCACCCTTTGCAGTGGGTATTTCTGTGGAATCCACTGCCTTTGTTTCTTTTCTACTTACCCTTTACAATGAGTATTTGCATGGACCCATTGCCTCTGCAGGCAGCCCATTGCCTGCTATACTTAACGTTTATTTATAAATAAATAAATAAATTTTTGACCACATGTGTGGCAAGGTAGTTGAAGGGGAGAGTGTCCCACTAACACCAATCGTAAAAGTAAGAGTCTGATCAGTCACCAGGTGATGCCCGTAACTGTCCAACCCACCCCGGCCGCTTCAAGAAACGTTCAAACGAAAGCCCACACAAAGCGTGCTTGAAGGCTGCAGTGGAATTTGCCGTGACTGCCCTCTCCGGAAGGGAGTTCCAGGCTGGGATAACTCGAACAGAGAAACAGTTTTTCCTACAGTCACGATTTACCCTTGGAGCCACTAGTTTGAACAGAACCAGATCATTTGCACGAAGTCCTATATGGGTTGTCTACTTACCTTTGCCTTTGCTTAAAGCCCATTGGCTTGTATACGGACAAATACACAACAGGCATACGTGCTTGCCTTTGCATGAAGCCCATTGGCTTGTACACGTATGCTACGCAACAGGCATACGTGCTTTCCTTTGCATGAGGCCCATTGGCTTGTATACGTATCCTACACAACAGGCATAAGTGCTTGCCTTTGCATGAAGTCCATTGGCTTGTACACGTATCCTACACAACAGGGATACATGCTTGCCTTTGCATGAAGCCCGTTGGCGTGTCTAATTACCCTTTGCACTTGTTTGACGTGCACCCAGCGTTCTCCCTACACTTACCCTTTGTGTTGGGTGTTTGTGTGGAACCCGTTGCCTTGTCTACTTACCCTTCACAATGAGTATTTGTGTGGAACCCACTACTTTTGAACAAAGCCTATTGACTACTTAACTTTTGTCTACCTAACATAGGGTATGTGTGCAGAACCCATTGCCTTTGCATGAGGCCCACTGGCTGGTCTACTTTACAGTGGATATTTGTGCGGAACCCATTGTCTTTTAACGAAGCCCATTTCATCTTGACCTTTTCAATGGGCATGTGTGCGAAACCCATTGCCTTTGTGTGAAGCCCATTGGCTTGTCTTCTTACATTGGATTTTTGTGTAAAACCTTTTGCTGTTGGACAAAACCCATTGCCTTCTCTACTTTACAATGGGTATTTGTGGCGAACCCATCATCTTTGCACAGTAGCCCGTTGGCTTGTACACTTATCCTTTACAATGAATTAAGGGAATCTTAACCTGTTATCAAGAAGCTGTCTTTGTCGTAGAAAATGGAATCTATATAACTAAGATCATAGGCTTGTTTGTTTGTGTGTGTGTCTGCAGTGGGAATCTCGACAATCTTTATTCTGTTGAAGTCCATAGTGGGAATCTGGGAGGTTGGGGAGGTGGACGACAACTGCTAACAGTGGTGTTTAATGTGTAAAGGCCTTCAATAATGATTGGCAGATGTAGTGACGTCACCGTCACAGTGTTTTTTTTTTGTGTGTATTAACCTCTTTTTACCCCCTGTGGGATTTTAACCGTTTCTGCGCCTCTTTGCACCACTTTCGTAGCAGTTATTGTCTTTTTTTGCGTTTTTTAGGCTCTTTTACACCACCGCTCCCATAAAAAGGGCACTTTCTTTCAGAAAAAAAGGGGCACTTTGCCATGAGGGCAGGGGCTCCAGCCTCCCCTCCCCCCGGGCTCCCCCCCCCCCCCCCCCGTGTTCACATCCCTGCATATAATATATGATCAGTTTAGATCATAATAGTTTAGTTTTGGTCAGTTTCGATCAAAATAGTTGCATTGACATAAAAATTCTCAGCAGATCCTTGAGTCCAAATTTCATAGCTCTGGTATGCATCTGTAAATCCTTAGTGGGACCAGAGCAAAATGAGGTATTGCCCGGATGATATAAATCTCATTCCGCTCTGGTCTCACAAAAGGCTCTTGAGGTGCGTACAAGAGCTATGTAATTTGGACTGAGGGATCTACTGCGAATTTCTAAGTCAACGCAACTATTTTAATCGAAACTCATCAAGTAGTTCGTGGGTTACGAGGCTCCAAATGGCCAGATTCATTGTTACACTTTTATTAAGCATTGTCATTAGTAAACAAAGCCACTAAGCCAACTGAACCCCAAATAAAAGGCATTGGTCGAAAAAATAATGCTGGCGTGCCGACAATTCTAACATTGTTCAGGAAATTTAGAAAGGAGGCAATATTGTTAGAGCGAATGAAGAGCTTTGGTGATGTCTGCAGTGGGCGATGCAGGGAAATTGGTTGGCTCTTGTAGGTGTCTACCCTCGTACCGCAAGCCCAAATTTTAAAGCACTTCATGCAGTTGCTAACTTTTATATCTGTTCTGGGTGGTTTAATTAGTATTTGATTAGTGTTCACGTAAGATTGTAGTCAAACTGTGATATTTGTATGGGGCAGATGATACCGATCGGACTTACTGCTCCTTAATTATCCAAATCCAAATCCAAATGCTTCATTAGTTCTGTTGCACAGATCAGCTATATGTGTCAATTTGTCTAGTGTCACTTAGGAAAGGCACCATTTGTACTGTGAGTGACGGATTAACTTTAAGTTTAGCTTTACTCGTGTTTTCGCCAAAGCCCCCCCCCCCCCGAAGGCATTACATGGCAGATGACGAGAGGGACAATTTAGCCAGAGAAATCCAAGCGGAAAACCCAGGATCTTTGACATGCCACAATCGACATGAGCTCGAGGAACCACAGGGCCCTACTCCTTCCGAAAATGCCAGGGAGTGGCCGAACGTAGAATCGAGCCTCGATCTCCTGGACAGGAAGCAGTCATGCTAACCGCTCGACCACATGTCCACCTGTCATCTGCGGACAGACTCAGCTTTGACATTTCATATATTGAAGGGCTTTCTGCCTGTCGATCTTCCCTTTTTCGACTTATCGGCCCCATTTAAAACTCGTGGACACTCATTAAAGCTATCCTTGCCTAAGTTCTCCACTGACCGTCGTCGGAGATCTTTTTTCGCTATTCGTGTCGTTGGCGTGTGGAACTCCCTTCATGAACATGTTGTGTTGGCACCATCCGTACTATTCTTTAAACGACGCCTGTGTTTTTGACCCCTGAACAAATTTTTAAAACGCACCTACTTTCGTTCGTTCGCTGTTTCTTTTTATTGCTTAACTCGTATTGGCAGTATAAGAGGCATGCTCTTCTGTGTCCTAGCCTGCACTTGCAGACAAATTGATATATTATTATTAATTTACTTGAGAACTGAAGAGTATTATCCGATTTAGCCAATCTGGCTGAGTTTTCGATTTTCTTGGCTGCAAAGTTCGGTACGAAATGAACAGTAGCCATACTACAAGTACATACTGGTTTTCGTGATAGGTCACTGTTTAAAAAAACAGTTTCTGATTGTCTTCATTGTGTGTGCACTGATATGAAATTGGACAATTTGCTCACCCTATATCTGCAACCAGCAGATGTTAATTCATGATTCAAAGCAATATTCTGCATTCCCGATCTGTAACATTTGCGCTACCGCATTGATTGGAGTGGAATGGTCAGGTACTTACATGGGAACACCATCATCGATGGAGCACCCATGTCTGATGCGTAATTAAACTCTTAAAGTAAGTTACTGTGTGTATCGTTGTTTCATATATTTGAAGATAGATGTGATTCATGGTCGAATATAAAATATTTTACATCTAATATTTGCGACTGTATGCATGAGAGTATACGTACACCGTTAGTATCTGTTGCTCTCAGAATCGGTAGGCATTTATGCAAACAGTTCCAATGTACGTAGGTCCATGTCAGTGATTCAGAACCAACTATACTACGATACACCATGTATTACTGATTTACCTACTCTCTGCTCTCAAAGGCTCCAATCAGGACGCAAATTCAAATTAATCATTATTGGCGATTATTCCTAGGCTATGGAATGCGGCAGGGCTGAAAAATCTATGTCACATCTGAAAGACGGGTTTTTTCAGGTGCATTTCTGGAACATTGCAACTTTGTAGACATTTGAATATAAATATGATCAGAACTGTCTGTTTGTAATATCTGATTAACCTATTAACCAGACGTATTTGCTGTATTGCAAACTCCACAAGTTAATAACTTACATTTTAATGGCTGTGGGGCATTAACAAAGGAATTAGGACACGAACAACCTAATGTTAAATGCCTTCCACAAAGGTTTGTTAGCTGATATGCTATTGCGTAGCTGAACCGTTTTATTTGCAGTTGATGACCAGAAATTATTATTTTGCAAATTTAGTTGAGAACTGAAGAGTATTATCCGATTCAGCCAAGCTGTCCGAGTTTTCGATTTCTTGGCTGCAAAGTTCGGTACGAAATGAAGCATTCCTTGACAAAGAATTTAAGTTGCTTTTGACTCATTAGCATTTTCGGCAAGCCGAATTAAACGGTTTTGAAGGCCACAACCTTCACTGACGCCAAGGGAGGGAGTCGTTCGACTATTGTATCGTTGCTATGCGACTAATTTTATGCAGTTTATTCCCAATGGATGGAAGCAAGTTGCAACTTGAGGGTCCGAAGGTCAGGAAACCTGTTGTGCTTTGTACTTCATTACTTGTGGGATGATCTGGATCAACCTGTTCGCCTTTGGCACCCAAGACCTTGACGAGTTGAAAGTACTTGGTTTCTGAAGACATTTTAAATATTGATTGAGGGTCACTTTCAGCCTGTCTCGTGGCATTATAATGCCACTTAGAGTGAAACAATGGATGAATAGCAGCAACCCCATGCAGCGTGAAGTCGCATGTTGTTTGACAAATTGCCACGAAGAAGTCTCCTCAGGGTTCCAAGAGTAAAATGACAAGCGTGACTAGTCAACAATCTTTTTTTATTTTACGGACACGTGGTGCGAACAAAGCAACTCTCACTCCGTGCTTCTTTCTGCCTCTCTTCCTCAAAGATAAACTTTGAATCCATTGTCCAATTCATTTCAGTGTTTTCGCTTGGATTCTATGACTTATTTGTGGATTAAGTTCGTAAATCATGATTGGCTGATGGATGCCCTTTACTAGCTTCCCATTGGTTAATTACCGTTAGAAAAGCATGAAGGTCTATTCTGCAGTCAAAATTTGCCCAAATGGCAAACAGATTTTTTATTTTATTTTGCCAGGCTAAATACAAAAGAGTGATTGTTAAATAACGTTTACAAAATCATAAAATAACAAAAACTATTCGCAAACAATTGCTGAACAGTTTTAATATTTTTTTTTAAGTTGATAGGTTTGCAAGATCACAAGTTTAAGTTGCTAGTTCCCTTGTGTAGTGACCTAAAGATTAATATTTGTGTTTGCGTAGTCTATTGCACTCCTTGCAAAAATATATATATATATATATATATATTTGCTCTTGTGTGGTAGATGGTATGAAAGTTAGCCTACCCCTAACTAGCCATTTTTTATTCCTATAGCAAATAACGTTAGTAAACAATAATTTGCTAGAGTAACATAACGTGACAGGCCTGACAAGAATCACAGGAATCACTGGTTGCTAGCCTAATGCGTGTAAAATGGGGAAATGTGATGACCATGGAGACACGTACGGAGACACACACACACACGCGCCCTTACATGACCGGAAGTGAGGTGATCACCCACGTGGCCGGAAGTGACGTCATCGAACCGTTTTAACAACATGACGTCATCACCACACGTCACCAGAGAAATCATCACTCATGTAGTAGGAAGTGACGTTATAACCCCAGCCTGGATGTGTACATTCTACTAAATTTTACGTATATGCCACCGAGTTTCCTGTAAATTCTACCCCTACTTGATCCGAAGTGACGTCATTGCCTCCTTGACCGGTGTGACGTGATCACCACTCCCGATTACGTCATCGCCTCCCCCCCATGTGACTAGAAGTTACTACCAACCTAAACCGAGTGTGTAATTTATGCCAAATTCCATGTGTATGCGACCAAATTTTCTGTGACTATCACGTTACCGGAAGTGACGTCATTACCCGCTTGACCATTGTGATGCCACCCTTCTCACCCATGCTGGACATGTAAATTCCACAAAACTCAATGTATATTCTATCGAAAATCCAAGATGTCCCCCCATATACAGTCGCTATTTTGAAAAATAGAAGATGGTCACCCTCATGGCCATTCACTATTTTGAAAAACAACATGACCATTCCAGTCTATGAGGTCCCCCTTGTGATGTTACACCCTAGCCGCATCGCTACATGCTCGTCTACATGACAGGAGGCCTCCAATTAGGATGTGTAAATCCTGCCCAATTCCACGTAAATACTGCAAAATAAGAACGACTTTTTGAAAATAGTGGTCGCCTCCTCATACCCTCCCTTCCCCCCATGCTGCCCAATTGTGTGCAAATTCTATGTCCTAACGTATTGTCATCACCCCAACGTCGTGTCACCGGAAGCACCGCCATCACACTGACCTGCACACTGGCTGTTAAACATATTGCAAACGTGTAATAAACTGAAGTAAATGGTTATGAGAACCTCCAAACAACAAATAAAACGTTTAGATACGTTCGACGTTTACGTTTAGATGTTCTCATCGTGTTCTCATTCACGTATGACTGTTTCTTATGCATTCTTTCAAGGCGTCGTCGTTAAACGTATCGTAAAACATGCAATTGACGAATGTAAATCGTTATGGAAACCTACAAACATCAATCAAAACGTTTGTGTTCGGATGTTGTCACCGTTTTCTTCATTTACCTGTGAATGTTTCCTATTTTTTGAAAGATTTAACAGGTAGGATACAAAACTGCATCGTGCTAAATCCTATCAACCGGTCAAAATTCCAAATCAAGTTAGGTTTCTTGTATAGCTTTCTTTGCAACTTCGTTTATTTCTCTCTCCTCCAACTCAACTAGAGTTTCCATATTTTCCTCGTCATGAGCAACTCCACCCCAATGATGATGAGCACAAGTCTCAACTATCCACCAACTCGTTCCGATCGGTGTGATCTTCTCCTTCTGACTCTCATTCATCCTAATCTGATGCTTCTGACCTTATCGTTGTAATCTTCTTCTTCAGACTCTGGTTCATTGGTTACACCGTGTTCTTTTGGGAGACCCGAATCACTTGTCTCCATCTTCGTAGCATCCCAAACCACTTGATAATGTGCACAATATTGTAACCACGGTTTGATTCCGGCTTTCCGGAAGCGGGATCGTTGTTGCGGTATATGGCATAACTGTCTTTCAGAATCGAACATATGAACCCAAAACATCAGGATCGTACGATTCATACTTGCAAGTCTTTTTGGAACCTCATAGATTGGTGCAGCCATCTTGTTTTTTAGAAATGGTGACTACCTTCGAAAGTGGCTATCTTGTTCTTTTCAAAATGGCGACTTCCTATACGGCTGCCATCTTTGAACCTCCGTAGAATATGCACAGAATTTGGTAGAATTTACATACCCGGCATAGGTAAGTAGGGTGGCGTCACGGTCAAGTGAGTAATGACGTCACTCACGGTCACAGGGTGGAGGGGCAAGTGAGGTCACACTGGTCAAGCAGGCGATGTCGTCACTTCCGGCCACGTGATGGGTGTAGAATTTACAAGAAATATGGTAGCATATACATGGAATTTGGTAGAATTTATACACCCAGCATGGGTGAGTGGGGGTTGCGTCACACCGGCCAAGTCGGTAATGACATCACTCACGGTCACTAGTAGGGAAATTAGTGAAGTCACACTGTTTAAGAAGGCGATGTCATCACTTCCGGCCACACGATTGGGGTAAAATTTACAGGAAATATGGTAGGATATACATGGAATTTTGTACAAAGTACTCACTCTGTCCGGGGCAATGACGTCACTTCTGATCACGTGTGTGGGCAGTGATGTCACACGACATCAAGCCGGGTAGAAATTATAGGAAATTTGGTCGCGTATACGTGAAATTTGATAGAATTTACACACCCAAGATGGGGATGACATAACTTCTGACTACGTGGGCGATGACGTCACTTCTGATGACGTCACGTTGGTAAAGCGAATGATCACGTCACTACCGGTCACGTGGGTGATGACATCACTTCTGGTCATGTGAGAGTGTGTGTGTCTCCATGTTCCGTTACGTGTCTCCATGTGTACCTGTGAAAATAAACTGAGGTGGCATCAAAGCAACCAAGTAGTGAAAGTTAAAAAGTCAAAAGTATTGCAAGATAATGAAATCAAAACATCGAATGTGTAGGTAAAAATAGAAGTTCAAAATTAGCATGGCCAAAAATGGAAAGGTGATAGAATCTCAATATGAGATACGGCAATAAAGTGGGAAGTCACGTAGGTTTACTTACGACGAGAAGCACTCATTATATCATGTGAAATCCAAAGCTAAACAAATATAAATTAAAATTCCAAAGCAACAACCCGGTGGAAGAAATATGCTGTCCCAGTGTTAGCGACTAAACCCTCTATGCAACCCTCTAAGTCTGTCCTCCTGTCCGGTGTTTTTCAATTTTTGCAGGAGGTACAGATGTATGACAAGATTTAGATTAGGAGTTTGAATAACATCTCTGTAATGTGTGGTGCAGTGGCAACCCGGACCACTGCACTGTGACTGAGGTTGGCGCTAATGACCAAGTTGTCGACGCGCCATTAAGCCTCAATCCCCCCCCCCTCTATGCAACACAATGAACAGGACCACATTTGTAAGCGTTTGAAGATTTCAACACAACACTTAACAGTTTGGCTGTTCAGAACAAGTTCGAGGTGGGAATTTGTTTAATAAACAACGGGTTTATTAAGATAAACTCAGCCTCGACTTGTTTAAAAAAGACTTTATATCTAGTTTGCGATCAGTGTGTGTTGTGGATTTTATTATTCCATTGTACAAAGACAACACATATACACATGTAAACATGTAAACACATATACACATGTAAACAGGCAGCCCTGGTACAACTAACAGATTTGACATAAAAAATCACCTAAAAAGACTATGGTTGACTACCAATGGTTGATAAACAAATAATTCGGCTCGCCACAACAATTGTACGCCATCACGGCTTCTTTTAAAGAATGACGAATTCAGTAAGTGAGCTCCTTGTGCGGAAGTATAGAGGCCATCCGTATGTTATGCCACACTCTGGGGGTTTGGGTGGATTGTTGATTTATAGTGACAATAGTGACACGGGGGCGGGGGGTGTTTCCAAAATGTGACGTCGCAATCTTACATCACATTTGGTGTTCACATCGTCTTAATTTTTTGGCCTATTATTCAGGAAAACAATAGTTCATAAATGCAATTCTATTTATGCACATAGAAAACAATCCAAGGCTAAACCCGTAGACTCAAGACATTTGAAAAAAAATACAGTAAATTTAAGTAAAAAGAAATGTAAAGTATTTTGATGTATTACATGGGGTGTTTGCAGAATAGTGATGTAATTATTGAAGGGGGGGGGGGGAGATGAGGCTTAATGGCGCGTCGACAGCTAGGTCATTAGCGCCAACCTCAGTCACAGTGCAGTGGTCCGGGTTGCCACTGCACCACACATTACAGAGATATTATTCAAACCCCTAATCTAAATCTTGTCATACATCTGTACCTCCTGCAAAAATTGAAAAATACCGGACAGGAGGACAGAATTATCACCCAATTGGCGAACAATTATTGAGGGGAGGTGGGTGTTTAAATTTTGTGACATTTTTGGTAAAGGGGTGGGTGTGTGGGGGGTTTCAAAATAGGCGAAAAAGCGTGACATAATATAGGGATGGCCCCATAAAAGAACTTCTGATGTTAAAAAAAATACTACTTCCCAGAAAAAAAATTAAACCGAAACAGTTGAGAATCGGGAAGGGGGTTGGGGGAAAGTGGAGCAAATTCCTCCCCCCCCCCTCCCTCCCTCCCTTAGTCCGGAATAAAGATAACAAATAGGGCCTTTATTTCAGTTTTCGGTTAACAAAACGGCTTCTTAAACATTTCAAAGGAATTAAAAATCTTGAAATGAAGTTTTAAAGCGCTCCGACCGACTAAGAGCAGGCTCCCACTCCCTCCACCCCACCCCCACTCATCGTTAGACCGTTTAGCTGAATTTCTCGGAATCCCTTTAAAATTTGGGTTTCGTTTTCGCGGGTATAACGCTACTGAACAAAGGTGATGTTTAATTACCAAACAGCGCGATGAGGTTAGTTTAGATTCGGTGCCATAGTCTTGATTTCAGTCGATGTCAAGCGAAATCAGGAACAAAAGAAAGTGAAATCTAAGAAAGTTTATCAGTGCACGACCGAGATACGACGCACGCGCGCCTGAGCAGATACACACGCAGAAACCAACGCAGCACCGGTGGCGAGCGTTTCGTCAGTGGCATCACCTGTCAACTAGCGCAGAAATGACATTAGTCAGTGTATATACATTGTTCACAAAAACGGCCCAACGATTGCGCCGATTTAGCTCAGTTTTTACGCTAGAGTGAGACAATCAGCCCTTGGCTAAGATAGGAAAAGCTGCGTCGATGTACCAGTGAAGCGCAATGATTAATTTATTGATTAATGCGTTTGTTGTTTCGCAGTTGCTTTCAGAATTACACCGCAGTAAGTAATGTTATCTACACACAGCTCGATGGGCCGAACTTTCACAGACGAAAATGCCTTACACCGAAAGTTTTTACCCGAAAAGGCCGATGGATGAGGTCAATGGATTCGCTATTTAATCAAGCAAGAAGAGCATATGCTTGAGCAGACACAATGGCCGCCCTAATGGACTCGATCAGCCAACCAAATTGTAACGAAAATTTCTCTTCCATTCGTGGTTAAATAAGGAACACAGTTCAACCATATACACTCAATAAATTGGGCTACCAGACTTGTTGACACGTGATCTGTTACTGACGTAATAACGATTGTGTGCCAACGAGGAGGATAAAGTTCAGTCATGGATGTAGCCAAAGGGGATCATGTTTCATGCTTGATGGATCACTGTGTGATCCAGTATTCATAAATACACTTTTGACAATCTGGTTCAACGTTTTGTAACATGACGGTTACTTCGATCGTGTAGTTAAGCTTAGGGGTTACACTGACGGGACGTTAATTTTTCAATTTTCCCATTCCCGCTCCATCCCCTTTCGCATTACGTCACAACGTTGAAACCCCCTCATAGGAAACGATGTTGCATTCCTCCCCCCCCCCATTGTTACCAATGAAGCCAGAACAATCTCCAAAAACTGATGATTTTTTTTATAATTTTAGATTTATTTCTAGAATTTTTTTTTAGGTTGAATGTAAAATGGAAAAGGTATTAGGTACACGTTTTTTTTTCGCAATATTTTACGCAAAAGGTGTTTATACAATAAAAAATAAACAAGCACGGGACCCGGGAGCCGGGTACGTGTTCAACTAGGTATAGCAAAGAGGAGGAAGGGAAGGAAACCAAGAGGAGAGGGAGAGGACGGGATAAAGAGGAGGAGGGGAGGGAGAGAATTGGCGGAAAGGGGGAGTGTTACACAAACAAAAATCGACTGTTGCAGTGAACGATTAGGCAGCACCGAGCAAATACTGGGAAACAACCACGGGTCAAACAAATCCCCGGGTGAAGCCGGGTACGATGCTAGTCAAAAATAAAAATAAGTATGTCGCAAAAATTGCTATGGAAAAATTACGAAGTCTGAATTTCGTTTCAGAATACATTTGCGAGGTTGCCTTAAGGATTCGTATACTTAACGAGGTCTGAGTTGTATTTCAAAATATCATTTGTGAGATTGCTTGAAGATTCCTTCAATTACAAGGTCCAAGTTGAAGGCTTGTGCTGAGGACTTCTTAAATTGCAGGGTCTTAAGTTTTGTTTAGAGGTCTAAGTCGCACTTCAGAATACATTTGTGAGGTTGCCATGAGGATTCCTCAATTAGGAGATGTCAGTAGCGTTTCAGAATGCCAGTAGTAAGGCTAGGCTGCCTTGAGGATTCTTTACTTACGAAGTCCAAGTTGCGTTTCAAAATATATTTGAAGGTTGCCTTGAGGATTCCTTCAATCCCGAGGCCTGAGGTTGTTACTTGAATTTTAACTCTAACGTGCATTTAACAAAAATGGGACAAACTTGTATTTACAGCCTCCGTTGTGCCAAACGACACAGTTTTTTTTTTAACTGAACTAACAGCATTACATGTAAGCCGTTGCAGAGCATCTATTTTAGCGATTAGCGGTGTAAATCGGAGTGAAGGACTAATCCTCTGCTAGTGTATGTTTGTCCTGTATCCATGATAATTTTGAACGCATTTCAAAGTTTTATTTACGTTCAATGCACAGTTTGTGGATCTCGCTTCCAGAACCAATAAAAATCTTATGTAGTTATGGCTGTTTTGACTCCCAATTGTGAGAAAATAATTAGACATAAGGTATTCAGGGAAATAAATTATGATTAATGAAAACCACTAAAAGGCTAGGCACACAAAACGACACCTAAAAACACGTCTTTATGGCTTTTTTTTATATTAATTTTTATATAATTTTTTTATATTGACATATAGCCAGTTTCGAAGTATTTAGTTACGATTTTTTCTATTTCAGTAAATTTGTAACGACAATTTGTCTTGGGTGGTTTACAAACTTCGCCCTGTTTGGTGAATGCGTCAGAACTTATTCAAGGAAGAACAATTTCATATCACAATTCAATTGATAATTCTATACTCGAACTGAGTTTACATTAGTATAATTAATCAATACTCATTATTTAGTTCGCAATTCTTATCAACACAATGCTTGGGTGGCCTTCTATGATTACAATACACAACTCGATTTAAACAATAACTGAACATCGTTAACCCCTTTAATGCCCATGCCAAACTGGATATATATTTTTTTTTAGTCCCATATGATAGTTGGGCCGGTCGCAGGATTCGACTCGGCATTCACTTGGTTTGCAGACGAGGACGCTGACCATGGCTGTCGCTGCTCGCTTTACTCGGGGTCCCCGGGGACCCCTCACAAAGCTCACGTTGCGCGTTGGTACTTAGTTTTTTGCCGTTCAGTAGCCGTCGTTTTAAAGGAACGCCAGGCTACAAAGGGTTAATACTTAGCTGGGTTAAGCAAATGGATTAGAGAGGCCAAGAAGAACACAGACTGCACTTAGGTATTCCAAGTATCACTGCCACAGAGCCTGGCACCACTGGTAACAGAAGAGACGAAAGAACCCCTCTATTTAATAATTCAAGCTTTATATACTAACAGACATACAATGGCACGAGTTGCTTTCCCTCTTCCATACTGGTAAGTCACATGCTTTCCTTAGAGCATGTGATTTAGAGTTATCACATGACTTTTGAGCACGGCGTCACAGTGTGGAAAAAACCCCAAGCAGCTCACTAGCCTATAGAGCAGCGTCAAGTGACGTCATATTGGCTACAAGAGAGATACCTGCAAGGGGCACTATATTGAAATGGTCGGTTAAACAACGGCACTTAGCCTTTGAGAGTGGATTTCGTAGGCTTAAAAAACCGTTGTCGTCTCCATTCCCTTATGCTTCTTAGGTTGTAATTGGAAAATAAAGATTCCACTTGCTTAAAAATGTCAGCAACCGCCAACAAATCGCCAAAAATCGCGTGTTTTAGGCCTGAGGAATCCAGTCTAATAGCATCGGCTTCAGTAAGACGCTCTTCTTTTCCCCCACCAGTGCTCCTTGCAGCTAACCCAGCAACTGGCGCCACCATAGAGTTATATACAATAATACTATGTTGTGTCACTGCCCTATAGCCTACAAGGTATGACCAATACAGGTTTAACTCAGGTGTAAGGAATAAAGTAAAATAATGGTAGGATGTGGATCTAAAGCAATTAGTTATTCTCTTAATGCTTATTAATAAACTTGACTATGACATGGGTTTTAATAACGTCATATTAATTCATAACAATAAGGTCACAAATCATAATAATAGCAAAGTCATAAATAACTCATAATTCATAGAATAGCTATACACAATTCGATAGAATGCAATAGGTATAAATTCATTACAAATTCTTATAGTAAATTCTATAAATTATTAGCGCGGCCGGCAGGCGCACGCACACACAGGCAATCATTAAACATTTCAAACACAAACTGTGTCCACTTTCTGACATCAACATTGAGTAAAAACAGTCCTTGTTCCCTGGAATTGGAGTTCAAATTACATTTCGTTGCGTTCGAGTGAACTCTATTCCGTTTGTATTTGTGTACCATCACAGCTGTGAGCAGGGCGATACGAGCACTAACGTTTTTTTTTTCTGAACGGCGAAGTTGTTTTTTTTTGTTCAGTTTATCTTTTATTTGTTAGAGGTGACTTCTTCGCCTTGAACGTAATTTGTTGAATACTTACCTTCAAGTTTTGTTTTGTTTTGTAATAAGCATAGCAAAGCCCACCTTATACGTTTGCAATAACCAATGCGTGTGATGGTTAAAATATTTACAAAGCTTACCATGTCGTGGGAATTCATGTAGTCCTTTTTTTTTTTAATAAAATGTAAAATGTTCAGCCATACAATGGTTTTATTCATGGCTTACATAAATGCAGAAATCACAATAAAAACCTACAATCTGGCCCAGGAATGTGTCTACCTATCATCATAGATGAATGAGTCGTTGTTAAATGCGCCCTAAAGTGGCATTATCATACTCTATCCTGACCAGGGTTCAAGTCCGGGAGTCATTATGACACAAATTCTTTCTTCATTATTGCTGCATCTTGTCGTTCTTATCTGTTCAAAATATTGGATCCATTGTAGTCTTTCGTTTATAACTAATATTTATAGCTATCTTCGTTTTTCCTCTGAGAATATAGCGGCGAAATGTTACTTTGCAAAGGGATTCATTTTCCGATTTTCCCCCTCGTGAAAAACGGTTCTGCTGTATTCACTCTAACCTATGTAAATGTTGCAAAAGCTATTTCGCGCAGGATGCTCGAATACAGTGAGAAGGTATGTCCCTTTAAAGGTACATTCCTTCCGGTTGGCTTTCCTGTTGGGCACGATTTTGCAACATTACTTCAAGAGTCGTGTAAATGTTGCAAAGGTTTTCATTTTCCTATTTTTCACTCATAAGAGACGGTTCTGCTGTCACTCTAACCCACGTGTATGTTGCATAAAGCTGTTTCGTGCGCAGGATGCTCGAATATAGTGAAAAGTTATTTTCGCCTTTCAAATGAGATGAACGACTAGTTTAGTTTGACACCCTGAATAAAAGGTTATTGCGCAAGCCAAGTGAAAAGGCGTTGGTTTGGTACACGAATTCACACGATTATTATTTCTTATTTATTTTCAGGTAACCGAAATGGCCTACCTGTCCGTGGTGCTGCTACTTGCAGGTAAGAAGGAAAAATAGCTAGAAAGATCTCCGCCCTGATCTCAAGGCGAACAAGCCTGGATCACGCACCAACTACCTGCTCCCCTGCTCCCATTCTTTGCAGCGCGACAAAAAAAAAATATGGTTAGCTGTCAGTTACTGACGTGTTTACCCTACATTTTGGAAAACAAAGCATGAAACGAACGAATTATCTTTGAAATTTATTGAATTGGGTAAACATCGTTGGATCAAAGTAACATTCATAAAATACATCATGGCGAGAAAGAAGGCCTACTGACACGCTATACGTAACAAGAGTAAGGGCGCGTTTACGCAGCGACTCGCCTTTGCATTCTCGCAGCTAGCACTCAATCGCGATGGCAAAGGTGACATTGCCATGGTAACAACGCTAACTGGAGTAGCTAAATCCGCCATCGTTTGAGTAAATACTTGCAGTCTTATGATCCGTGCCAATAATATAAAGAATTCCTCATGACGAAATAATTTTCCCAAACGCTTCTGAACTCACGTTATTTGCTGTTTTTGTTGCGAGGCGGCAGACATAAAACCGCCGCCATGTTGGAATTTGAGGTGACAGGCAGCAGCGTCTAGCGCAGTCTACCATTATTTATTTAGTTCTATGCACCACTTAACTTCAACAAGCGAAGGAATACGCAAAGAAATTTTTATTTACACATCAAACTATAGCCACGTGCCTCCTTAATTATTCAATGTAAAGTTGGTGCGTTCACGTGCATTGATGAGCAAGCGGTCACCGTTAACGATATCACTGTCCCTAGATGGCGCCCATCTAGCGGTTCAAAATCTGAACTGTCGATAGCTGGAAAAAGGCGTCCGTGATGTCGTTAGGCTTAACTTTACCGCTTGTTCCCCTGTGTACGTGGACACACCAGCTTTACACTCAATAATTAAGGAGGCACGTGGCTAGTTTGTTGTGTAAAAAGAAATTTATTTGTGTGTTCCTTCGCTTGTTGAAAGTAAGAGCGATACAGAACTAGATAGCGGTACATGGCTATAGATGCTACAACCTGTCATTTGGTGGCAACCCCCCTTTAAGCTAAACGTATTATGATATGAGCTAAACGTATGTTTGATTGAGATGATGTTTCTGGACTCAAACTATTGAACTCCGGATCACATATCAGGCGCTCCTGACGTCTCAGCCTCTCTGTGGCCTTGGTTGAAGATGGATCTGACGATAGGGGGACGTGAACGTGATTTGGAGTTTGATTGCTGAACCCCAAGGGCGTGGATATTTTTAAACAATGGTGGTGACGTAGAATTTTTTTTTCAACTTTAGGGGTGGAGGTGAATTTTTTTCCCACGGCGATGGCGTCAAATTTTTTTAAATCATGGGGAGGTGTTGAATTTTTGAACAAGGGGGGAGGGGAAGACTTAGAAATTATATCATTATCATTCAGATTATACCTATTATCTCTGAATTGGCTCCCTGTCATGTTACAAAGTTAACTGAATGTTAAAAAAATATATAAATAATCAAACGAAGAGAACAAGACAGCCTAATTATAATTACAGAAATTTATTATTTTTTAAATATATGCACCGTTTAAAATGCATTCTCCTGTTTCGGTGGATTATAAATGAATAAATAAAAGAATGCTTTGTTGCGATACGCAACGGGCCTAACCATGCGCAATGCTGTTTGCCGTGACGTCACCATGAGTTCGCCAATAACGAACGAGAACAACGGCTGTTTGGCCGTCTGATTGGACTAGCCCAGTCACGTGATATATACGTCACAGCAAACAGCCATGGCGTGTGGTATAGACATATCCACAGAGTGACTACTAAAATGGATCACAATAGTCACGCAATTAAAAATAATAATGACAATAAAATGACTTAACAACAAAATTATTTAACTAAATAAATACATTTTAAACATGTCGGGAAGAGCCTTCAATTCCATCTCACGAAAGTAGGGAGGCCAACCAACGTGGTAGCCTTATATATGAGAAATTCCTTGTTTGTCCTGACGTTTCTAATCTTTGGGGATCGCTCCCCAACTTGAGGGCTGCAGACCAAAAAATGTGAGGTAATTACCAAGGCTGCGCCGAGAACATTTTTTCTGCCGAGCCGATCCCGAGCCGAGGGCTCATAAAAAGCTCGGCACACCGAGCAGAACCGAGCTGATCAATGCTGCCGAGTAGAACCGAGCACCTTTATTAATCAGATATCCTTCCACGAAGGCTTCAAAAAGAACATATCTTCTCACTAAAACAGCTTGTTGTTACCCAAACAATGCTGCGGTTACCAAGTGTAATTATGAAAACGAATGTCCGAGAAAGCATAAAATAAAGTAGGTAATCTGCACGAATTACCTGCAAATTTCGTTCTTTGTTTAATTTTGTGATCAACACTCTGAGCTGAAAGCATGCATCATCGAGTGGAATTGAATAACCGCCAGAATGAAGCTCGCGTTCAAGGCCATCGGCCCCAGGATAGCGTGCCAAGACTAGATGCGAACCGCTCCGCTCGGCTCGGCTCAATGGACATAATTGCTCGGTTTTCCCAGCACTGCCGATCACAGTGCTCGGCGAGAATCGGTCGGCAACTCGGAAGCGGGTACAACCTTAGTAATTACTGATTATCTGTATAGTATCATCCAGTGGCGTACCTACGTTAGGTGGGGCGGGTGGCAAATTTGCATGTTGGGGGCTCCTCTCTTAATAACAGGATGGCCCATCCACACGCGATGAAACTTTCTTCAGTCCATGTCTTTATCTTATTGTATATGTTTGCTTGTTATAACAAGGGCACCCCCCCCCCCCCCCCGTATATGGCCGGTTTTATAGAGCATTGTTATGATTTCCCGTTTGCATGAAAATACTGTGATTTCTCATTAACAGTAGGCCAAACTTTCATTGGATTTACTTAGATTCAGGGTTAAGAGACATAGCGGCCTAAATCCCATTTGCATGAAAATATTGTGACTGGAAAAACACAAATTGTTGAAAAATCAGTTTGAACCATTACTTATACAGAACAGACGATTCCGTTTGGCAGACATTCCGCTGGACGCACACTAAAAGAAAAAGAAATAAGAATTAGTAGTGGGAATCTTGGTGATCAGGCAACACACGCACAAACAAACAAATATTACGATCTTAGTTATATAGATGAAAAAAGAACCACTTTTTCGTTCTCCAGTCAAGTGGTCCCTATTTTCACTTTTTGGGAGAAAAAAAAACCTGGAAAAAAGTTTTGGACTTAGATCCACTCGTGCGATTTTTTTGTGGGCCACCAGACTACAGCACATGCGGTCGTGGCAGTGAACGAAAAGAAAACTCGCTTCGCTAAAAGCTTCCTGCCAGCTGCCGCTTTTACAAATGCAGTTTAGAGCCTTTATTAAAATTAATGTAAATATTTTTTTTTCTTTCGGGGGCCTCCTGAGGCCGGGGGCCGGTGGCCCTTGCCACCCTGTAGCTAAGCCACTGGAATCATCAAGTGACAGATCAGGAATTCTTATACTTTGCGGTATTTTTCATCACCATTTCAACCATTTCGTTGTTGACGACATTAACTAAAAATTCTGACCTAAAAATTTGGGGGTGATGGACACCCCTATCACCACAAGAATCGACGCTTATGGTTTGAACCCAGTTCATATTATTACAGTGAAATCCAAGTTTATAATACTAATAACGGCCTACAGAAGCTTAGGTATTTGTACTGCATTGAACTGTATTGATTTAGAATAATGGGGAGTCTGAACGGAGCCGTAAAATTTACAACCACTGTAAAATTTTTCTTTTTCTTCTTTTTTTATTTCCGAATTTTATAAAACTTTCTTAGTCACGTAGGCTATTGTAACAAAAGTTGCACATTTCTTCCTCAAAAAATGTTTTATTAAAAGAAAAACAAAAACCTGTTCTAATAATTACTCCATTTCAAATGTGTTCATCGGGTAACTTCAAAACTACAATTTCCTTTTTTTTTTCTAGTGTGCCATTGATTACCAAAGTGTAACAAATAAGTAGGTCGTGCGAACATTAGTCAATTTATTCTTCGGGTTTTTCTTAAATCTGGGCCGTATCACTAGCGAATAAATGTCACACGCGTGGGATAATCCTTGTTGTAACTTTCATCTTAAAAGATATGTTTTAGCCGTTAAGACACCTTCAATTTCTTGTTGATGTGGCACTTTATTACTCATCTCCACGGTAGTGGAGTTGAGTCAATACACAATTTAAAAAAAAGGAGTGATATCATATAAAAAACAAAAACTGGTTAAAGGGGCTGCCAAGTTCCGAATGGTTCGGCCCTTCAGAGGAGTGATATCAACACACCAAAACATTCGCCCACTTAATCGCACCGAATAATACTTTGGACGTTAAATGAAAACTTGAACATTGCTACCGAAAGTAGCAATGTTCTAGTTTTCATTTAACCTTCGAACTATTAAGCGGTGCGATTAAGTTGGTGAATGTTTTGGTGTGTTGATATCAATCCTTTGAAGGGCCGAACCATTCGGAACTTGGCGGCCCCTTTTACCAGTTTTGGTTTTTGATATGTTTAATATACACAAGCGCAATCTTTCCAGGCTAAAAGGTAAAAACACAAACACGTGATTAGGATTCAATTATTTTGTGGTTGAAGAGGTAAATGCATAAAATTCACTCCTGTCAGTGACGAAAAACCACAAGAGCCTCAACTGAAACACACGATTTATTTTCGACAAAATCATTATTTTTGTCTTGGTTACAATGAAAATATAAAAATCACTTAAAAGCCCATGACACTAACTTCGAGCCGCCATGTTAGCTCCAACATGGCGGCTCGGAGCGAGTGCGTTCCACTCAATCATGGGCTTTTAAGTGATTTTTATACTTTTACTGTGACAAAAAGACAAAAATAATGATTTTGTCGAAAATTAAATCGTGTGTTCCAGTTGATGCTCTTGTGGTTTTATCGTCACTGACAGGAGTGAATTTTATGCATTTACAAACAAATGAACTTCTTTTCAAAGCATTAAAGTATAAATAAACACTTCCACATCCTGTATGCATACTTATATTGTAAACAATCAACTCCCACTCTGACTTTGTATTCCAACGTTTGTATAAGGCCGTCTGAGAGGGAATCAACAGGTTTCAGCTCCTGGCTCCAAGCCAGTTGATTTAACATCCCCAAAACAATGCAAAGCGGCTTTAACTTCCTGACATGCGCGAGAACGGGCGTCGAGTTGGGAGGCAAGGCATGCAATTTTCAGCTTTTTCGAAAGACGGAAAGATGGAATTCATAATATATCGTCATGCTATTTCGTGACCAGCGCCACTTGCAGCAAAGGCTACGGCGTTGGATTTATCTGGAGTTAGGTTTCGATTTCGAAATAACTTGTTACTTTCGATTACGAACAGTCGAACTGTGTGAATGGTCTACTTTGAAAATATACCTACACCTAATTACTACAGTTTTTCAATCCTAAATAAAATTTAGAACACGTTTCGACGACGGTTGAATGTTAAAATCAGTTTTACATCAGTTTTCGAATATTTAGGCGTGAATCGGCGATATAGAACGTGCGACTATTTGATGCCCGGTCAACATCATCTAGCTTGTTTATGATTGGTTGCCCAGAATCACAATAATACCTGCGTCTTATGTACAGGCCCAGAATCCGAAACTGAAGCTAAGACTCCGTTTAAAACGCCAATCAGAACCGAGCGATACCATGTTGACCGGACATGAAACAGCCGCCATCTTGTGTGCATGTTCGATACACGTGCGGCCAAATGACGTCACGCTATCTTCCAGTCATTATACGATGAAAGCTGAGCGTATCCACAGTTATATCATAGATTAGAAAGTTAACTAGATATAACATCTGACTTCTTTCACCTCTACGCCGGGCCCTAGCGGCAGTTGCGGCTACTAATACCACTGATAATGCTTTTGCCTTAGAAGCAGAACGAAGGTAAAGCATTATCAAAGGTATTAGTAGCCCCAACTACCGCTAGGGCCCGGCGTAGGAGTGGAAGAAGTGAGATGCTATATCCAGTTAACTTTCTAATCTATGGTAAAGTACACTTAACTAAAAAAAAAACAATTGCATACACAATTTTACACAATACATAGAAGAATTCAATATTTCCATTTCTAATTCACCATTTCTGTCTGCAGCCAGCAGTTAATAATTCGTGCATATTTCAAATGTCCACATTTTCGCTTTTTTTTTTGGTGGGGGCGTAATAAATAAGAACGTACATGTACACCTTTAAAAAAAGTAGGCTATGTACAGACAAGTCCATGACAACAGCATCAGTAGACAGAAATAGTACTAATGATGGATATTTCTAATACTTTCTTTATTATTCTGTACAGCGCTGAATGCCGGACAAAATCCCCCTGGACAGAATCCCCCAGGACAGAATCCCTCTGGACAAAATCCCCCTCCCTTAAAGATATATTAGGACAAAATCCCCCATAAACAAAATATTATTTTTACCAAAGCAATATTTTTATGATATTAAAAAATATATATATTTAATTAAAATGTATATATCTTAAAATTATTTGGTCAGTTGACGGCAGCCGTCAAAACGGATGGTGTAGTCAACACCAGATAAAAATGTTTCTAGTGGTGCATCACGTCTAGCTTGTAGGTGAACATATTTTCTTCTTTCTTTTTTCGGAGAGGAGGGGGAGGGGTTATCTGGGGAGGCTAAAGGTATTCCATACCGTGAACTACATCGTCAGTTGGTAAAAATACTAATCCATCTAGCATTTTGAGTTAGGTAATAGAGTTGGACCATTACAAGAACGAACGGGAGAAACCAACTCTGACCCGATATTAGGGTGGGCAGGTAGAAAGCTGGTGAGGGAAAAGGAGTAGTGTAGTCCCATTACCATACCAGCCTTCCACCTTTCCTACCTAATGTGGGCTTAGAGTTGGACTCCACCGCTCGTTCTTATAACGGCCCAGATCTACAAAACAACAATTCAGCGTTAGTTCTCCCAGTACTTCAGTAGCCGTCTGCATTGCAGCTTCTTGAAAATGGAGTTTTTGTCTGGGCTCCGGTATACTTTTGGCCCAAAAGCGGGGGGGCCTGGGAAAGAAAACAGTTTGGAGGGGGGGCCCATGGCCGAAAATTTTGTCCCGAACTCCACCATTTCTCGCCCTAGCCCTGAGTATCAGTGTACTAATGGTAAAGGTAAAGTTCGAGGCTAGCACTGTACTGCCGTGTTTAGCCAAAGGGCCTTAACTGCACCAAAGTTCATTTCGAGAAAATAAAAGAAAACTGTATTTATGCCATCGTTAATAATTAAAGTGTAGGAATTGGTTTGGGCTAAAAGTTAATTTTAAAAATAAAACAATTTTACGCGAATTGTCACTTGTGTTAAATTTGCAACGAGTCACACCTGAAATTAAGGCCTATTAACGTAATTGTAGTCATGCTAACCGAACTGTCGGTCATATAAAAAGACCTTATCTTCCACTGCATGCGTTTATTTAATGCAAAACGTCGTAGTAAAGGTTATATATGTTACCAAAATTTCACGTAAAACTTAAAATTGTTAACTAAGCAACTCTGCGCAGGCACAGACAGCTGTTGTCCTTATCGGCGCGTGAATTGCGTACAGAAAAAGGGATTTTGTCCTACAACAAGGGGGGATTTTGTCTGGGGGGATTTTGTCCGGAAGGATTCTGTCCAGGGGGATTTTGTCCGGA
>JAHWFP010081580.1:32891-71074 GCA_023313725.1 Lithobius niger
AGGGGGATTTTGTCCGGAAGGATTCTGTCCAGGGGGATTTTGTCCGGGGGGATTTTGTCCGAATACCACAGCGCTACATCCTGCGACTTTCTATTCGTTAAAAACGACTCATCCAACAATGAAAATGGTAGTGAGCAGTAACGTGTGCAAAATCAAAAAATTTGACCCTCTGAGGATGACCACTAAACTCACTAGGCATGCAGACAAAGATTTAATTAATTTTCAGCACAATGTAACAATGTTGTGCCTTATTCACAATTAAAAAAACGAAATATTTAAAATAAAAAGATCAAGAGTGCGACCGCCCACAATTATTGGCGGTAATCATGAGGACGCCATGTTGGAAGTTGAGGAGATAATTATACAGTTTAACTGAACCACTCCAAATCAATCATTTTTTTTATTACTAACCGACGCATATCTTCGTCTTCTACCAACATCACATTAAAAAACCGGAGAGAAATTGGTTTTAAGTTGTAAAAAAAAAAAAATTGAAAATACATAAAACGACATTTCCGGCCGTGTTAAAGCGCCGGCCATCTTGCAGGACACAAAGTAGCAGGAAAACCTGATTTGCATCGCAATGAAGCAAAAGGCATTCATTTTTCTTCCTCATGTTTTTCCAAATTACGTGCCTCGTTCGTGCTGCCGCGCTTGCTGCGGCTGGACACACAACATCAGAAACCGCAACGAAAAACCTTTCCACCTAAATTGAAGAAGTGCCGGCAACGCAAGCAAGGCAGTATACTTTGGAACATTACTTTCCGTTTTCTAGAAGTCACCTTTTCGTGCAACTCTGTATCCCGGAATATGGCCGCCGCTTTAACCGTTTTACGTGCTTTAAAAACGTTTTTTGGAAAACTTACATCGTATTTAGAGAACTAAAACATCCCCCCCCCCCTCATTTTTTAAACGTAAAATGAGAAGAGACTGAAGATCTGCGTCGGTAAGAACCAAAATTGAGTGATTTTGCGTAGTTCGGGTTGAGGAACGAGAGCCTCCAACATAGCGTCCTCAAGATTGCCACGAATTGCCGGTATACCACTCTTGATTTTGCAAATCCCACGTTTGATATTGTAAATATTTCGTTTGTTAATTGTGAACATTGAACAAGACACACAATTTTTACATTGTGCCAAAAATTAAATGCCCCTTTATCTTGCATGCCTACTGAGTTTTCTTCGGCCTCGTCAGAGAGCCACACTTTTTGTTTTTGACTGTCGTTGTAATACGCAACAGTCAACGGTCCTTTAAGTAACGGACTAATACGTGAGGCAAAAAATGTAGCGAACAAAACCAATAAGAATGTTTTTATTATACAAGCAAAATTGCTGATTTTTTTGTAGTTTAGGAAACTTTACTACAACTTTTAATTAATACTGTTTAATTCTGGTTTCCAGGATTCTCTGCTATTGTTTGGTGCGAGAACGTGTCCATACAGGTAATTACTTTTTTTTTATGTAAAGAAACCAAATTACTTCCATGTTCTTTCATTTGTTACCTTGCTTATAAAGTTAAATTAGCCGTCAGCAAAATTATATATTACAAAATTGAATACTACAGTAAAGCTTGTAGCACACTATACTCCGTTCCGTCCCGTTCCGACGACTGACGGCAACGGATGGTCCAGCGCAAATTGCTTCCGTCCCTAACAGTCTGCTCCGCTGAGCTTTTAAATTTGATCTCTCCTGGCAATACAAATGAAGGACTTATAGTGTAGGTAAGTAAATAAAAAGTTGTAGTAAATTAGGTATTAAATCTGTACGCTCGGACATGATGACATTCAAGTCCAGAAGGCTACTGAAATAGGTTCGCATCTGTATTTAGTAGGGGGAAGGCGTTCTGCGCCGGTGCGTGACGGACGACGATGGCCGTCTACTGACGGCAGGTACGTACACTTTTCTAATGCGATCAGTTTTTGATTAAAAGGATTCTGCCTCAACAGTCCCGTCCGACAGCCGACGGGTCGTCACGGAACGGGACGGAGCAGTATACGCGGCTCCTCTCATTTACATGCTTTTAACCAGAATAGAAATTTGACGGCCTGCGACGAAACGTGACGGAACGGAGCAGTGTGCTGCAAGCTTTAGCCACCTTCATGCACTAACTACTAGACGAGTGCCATTTCGGTAAAGGGGATCTGGTATAATTGACCGGTTCGCCGGTTCGAATCCGGCTTACATATCGTAAGTGCATAAAGGCCGCTTACAGCACTACGCTATTCTTCAGTGTATAATTTTCACTCATGGCTAATTTGTAATTTACCTTTACATCATTCAAATAGATTGATTTCGTTCAATTTATTTTGCCTACCAACTCACCCATCAGTTCACTCACCGTGACCCATCCGATTTCTTTGCGCTTGCTACTGGTATCACACGTGGCCATCCGTATAGAATCCATCGCACTTTTTCTAGACTAAACATTCAGCACCCATTTACACGCAGAGGGTTGTGCGTCCCTGGAACTCTCTCCCAAACCATGTTCCTACTGCTCCTTCAGTGAATGCTTTTAAGGCTCGCTTTGATGCGCTGTAGTTTTTCCTTGGTTAAATAAATACGGAATCAAACCTGTTTACGTTGCCTTTTGGACTTGTATGTCAGACTGCCTGAGCGGGCAATCGAACCCACGACCTTTGAAACCAAAGGCCGAGGTCCTACCGCTGAGCCATACTGACACGGCCAAAAAGAAACGTCCATAGACAGCAGTTAACACGTGCATATAGTATAATACAAACATGCACTATCCATTCGTCACTGGAGGGAAACTTATTTGCCGCGTCACACTCCAAGTGAAACAAATGGAACACTTAAACATGAAATAAGAATTAAGGACGAAAAACCAAGGACTCAACAAGAGTTAAATAAATACGGATGCAAATCTATTTACGTTTCCTTTTGGCCGTGTCAGTATGGTTCAGCGGGTAGGACCTAGGCCTTTGGTTTCAAATGTCGTGGGTTCGATTCCCCGCTCAGGCCGTCTGACATAGAAGTGCAAAAGGCAACATAAATAGGTTTGCATCCGTATTTATTTTAACACTTGTTGAGCCTTTCGTTTTTCCGTCATTTTCCTTGGTTTTTGTTGTTTTGTTTGTTTTGGGAGGTGGATGGGTGCATTCTGAATCGTTGACTCGGCACCGTTTTGCTTTTATGTTATGTTATGTTACCTTGCTTATGGTGCATCGAACAGTAACCTTTTATAGTTAGAGACGAAGACAGAGGAGGTACAGGTGCAGGAGGAGCACGGAAGACAATTGCCCAGTCGCCAAAGATGGCTGACGCGATAGCGTAATGTGGCTAGTTATTTTTTAATGTGCTGTTATTATTTTTTTTTTAAGTTATGAACTTTTTACTGGGTAGGGCAAGCTACAAACGTCAGAATTTCCTTTATCCTGTTGCAGTCTTATCACATAATTACTGAAAGAGAGGGAAATCATAGAGGAAACTATCACTCTGCTTTGCTGATAACGTTTGTGGAGGTGGGGGACGGAAAAGAGAAGATGCGAGACACGAAACTTATTGTTTGATCTTCCTGGGTAGGAAAAGCGGTCATAAACATTATCAGTTGTCCATTCTGGAAGTGCAAACACTTAAAGACGCGGCTCTGATCAAAATCCATCCGACAAAGTGCCGCTAAATCAAAATACCACCAGTATAATTGTAGTGTATGTGGGTTGCGCTGTAAAGTACCCCCAGAAGCTATCGCTTTTCTAGAAATATTCACTGCTGAAAGTGAGATATTTGATCCCTTAAACTGTATTTTTCCTCTAGTTTGGTCAAAGTATTTCGAACCTCCCCACTTAACAAATCCCCCAAAAAAAGTATGACCCCCTCGAGGAAGCTCGGAAAAAACCCATGACACCCCCCCTCCCAATGTGCCCCCACCAAAGATAAATAATCACCTGTCCCTAAACCTTAACCGGTAAAAACAAAAACAAAATATTAACGGTTCAAACCGAACCTTAACCAAAGCCGAAATAAAAAAAAATTAAATGCCGTAACTTAAAACCGAACCAAAAAGACGGTTCGATTCCCTGATTTTCAAATGCCCGAAACTAAAGACAAGTTAAGCTACGAAGTTGATTTCGCAAGTTTTAAATTTCGTATTTTCTCCTGGAGCTTGCTTGAAAAAGAGGGCAAACGCTACACGTTTCATTTGTAGTGTACCGGCCACCTAGCGAGACAAGACGTGCAAAATACAAGTGGTTTGGGAGTCCCCAGTTTAACCGTTTAGCCGTTTTAACGGTCAGTCTAAAATTGCGGGGGCACGCGCGTAAACAATAACAGTCTAATTTCCAGCATGGAATATTTTAAGCAAACTTTCTCTCCCTGACCTTCTCCTTAATGTAGGCTATATTTGGACTACCAGCTCCAAGCCCCTTGGTCAAAGAGAAAGTTGATAAACAGGTTTCTCATAACATGCATTTTTTACTTCCAGTCGTGATTTAGCCGATCTCATTTCGATGTGGTTTGTGGTTTTACTTTTTTTTGTTGTTTTGCAAGTGTGATTAAAACTCTGAGCAGTAAAACAAATTTCCTCCATCACGTGCATGTTAAATTTGTTGCTGATGTCATTTACTTAGAAAGGGTTTTACGCTTAGTTATGCAGGTTTTACGTTTCCTTTTCATTGGAAAAAAGGTTTTGTGAAGACTTCAAAATGTATTCACTATACGTATACTACTGCACGAACACTTTAGAAAAAATGGTGAGTTTGAGCTCTTTATTAGGGTGTTTTCAGGCTACCACTACCACGCCCTTCAAACAGGAGTTTTAATGCACTGTAACGCAACAAAAAGCAGAAAGTCGAAAAGCACTTTAGTAAGTAAATGTATACAGAGTAGCTATGCAGTGCAGGTGAACGACGAAATCACGACGTTTCGGTTCCTAAATCGGAACCGTTTTCAAGCGAAGGGTTTAAAACATGTCAAACAGCAGAAAAAAATGAATAAAACAAGCAGCAGAACACATTTCTATTCTACACATTATCTTGACTGCTAGCATAATTTGAGGCTTTCCGGTTCGAATCCCCGAGTTTTGCAACTACCCTTTCTAGATTACTTTTTGCTTCTAAAATGTGTAGTAGCCTAAACATACGAAATTGATCTGGTTAATGCACAAGAGCATTATTTTGTTTTAAATGAAGAACACTCAATAAATTAATTCAATTGAAATAATCTCATATATCTAAGTCTCCGAAATTTGAAACTGGAGTGAGTAAAATTAGTGAAGGTATAGAGGCGACTTGCCAACACTGCACCCTCTGGTGTATTAAATGTTTTCTAACACTTCATTGAACTTTACTGCTTCTCAGGTCCATTTACAGGACAGAAATGGAAGTGGGGGAGTATTTCAGACTCGTGACCCATCTGATCCCTCAAATTTTGACCCACATGACCTACCTATTAATGTTGACCCATGGTGCATGTCATTAAAGGGGGATTGCCACCAAATGACAAGCTGCAGTATCTATAGCCATTTGCCGATATCTCGTTCTGTCTAGCCCTTACTTTCAACAGGCGAAGGAATACACACATAAATTTCTTTTTACACAACAAACAAGCCTTAATTATTGAGTGTAAAGTTGGTGCGCCCACGTGCATCAGGAAGCAAGCGGAGAAGTTAAGCCTAACGATATCACGGACGCTTTTTTCTCTATATCGACCATTTTGAAACGTAGATTTTGAACCGCTATATTGGCGCCATCTAGTGACAGTGATATCGTTAACCTTGACCGAGTTCTCTCTGGTGCACGTGGACGTACCAACTTTACATTCAATAATTAAGGAGTTACGTGGCTAGTTTGTAGTGGAAAAAGAAATTTCTCTTTGCGCATTTCTACGCTTGTTGAAATCAATTGCTGCATAGAACTGAATAATGGCAGATGGCGCTAAATGCTGCAACTTGTTATTCGACGAATAGGCACCTTTAAGAACGAAATGTATAAGTATGCGAGTTGCCCAATGCATCTTCCTTGAAAAATGAGTTTCAAGCCACATTCCTTCTTGGTTTTAGCCCGTGTTTATAATGATGTTTAAAACACTACACTTTAAAAAGAAAATTGAAGTATTACACAATTTAATGTAAACAAGTAGTATGTGGAACAATGAATGAAAGCTCTCCCTCATGATCCATGTGACTCACGGAAAAATATTAAGTCAGTTTACCCACCGTGACAACAGCATCACAGAAGGACGACTTACTGATCCATGACCTGGAGGAGAAACCCTCGTCAAAAACCTGATGCAGTAAAGGTCAAATAGGCCTATACTCCAAATGTGACAGAGTCGGGGAAGTCGGCCCTTACCTTGACTGATTTCCCGAATAAAGGCTTACCAGATTCGGAATTCCCTCATTTATGAAACAGTGTCTGCATCCACTGTTGAGTGGACCGTTGCATACTAACGACTTGAAAAAATTCCTTAACATCCACTACCGATGGCTAATGGTTAATTCTTGCTCAAATAAATTGGGAGCAATATAAGCGGACTACCGTCCCTTTTGTTATCCCATCACTTTACTAGTGGAAAATATTATTATTATTATAAACGTACTAGCGGAGTCGCTCGCTTCTCTCGCTCATTCCGCGTCGTCTCGCTCTCTTCCCCCCCCCTCCCCATTTTATTTGCCGTTCGGTCGGTAGTTGGCATCGTATGTTCGCGCTGCTGGCCGTTGCGTTCCGGGCGCAGCTACTATCTCAGCGGGCCTTGGCTGCTACTTTTAAAATTTGCCGTTCCGTCGGTAGATGGCGGAGATGGCATCGTATGTCCTGCTTGCTGCAGATGGATTTTCCTGCTGCGTGCACTGCCGATGACAGCGTTCCGCATCTTGTGTAATTATATATATAAATATGTATAGTGGTCTCTCTGTTGTGATACATGTTTCATTTATCCTTCTACAATTTTCAGCGAATCAGTGTGTATTATGTATATGGCTAATACTTTGTATTTTTCTTATAGTATGTAATCATCCATACGACGAGTAATGCCAGTTCCATGAGCAGTGGCCGTCCCAGTCTTAATGTGACCAATGAGTCCTTAGTGTCTTATGCCTCCAGTCCTAGGCCTGTATTCTCGACCGAGCAAGTCGCCGCTGCAACTTCGGTGGCGCATGCATCGTCTTCAGCCAAATCTTCCGTTTCATCTACAAAACCCTCACCGCTCCCGCCAATTAGAAGCTCCGAGCATTTCTTCGCTGTCACTTACGAGCACCAGATTCCTGGAATGCCTGGGAAGGACTACCCTATTCATTCCAGTATTCCTGCCAACAAATTTGACTGCTCCCAATATGAACAGAATGGGTACTATGCCGATGTCGTGAGTGGCTGCCAGGTAAATTTTGGTACAATTCAGTTTTTTTAATATAAAAAATGAAAGGTAATACTTGGATTTGCTACTTTTTGCTGAGATTGTATCAGGACGAAGAGGAACAATTTCAGGCGGAAATTGCCAGAGCCTTCTTACTTTAGAATTCAGTGAAGTTTCATACGAAGGAAATAACAAATAACCGAGTCGGATTTTGCCACGAACGAATTGTCAACAGAAGTGGAATTATTTGGACAAAAAAACAAAGATATTCATTATGAAACATTTGATATAATTTACTTTACGGTTTGTAACTTGCTGTTAAACTTGTTGGCATGCGCTGGATTTTGTGTACAAACAAATTCACAGTTGAAATATCTGGAGTCAGCACAGTCATGCAGTCAGTGCAGTCATGCATGAATTCTCTTTGATCACATGGTTTCCCAATCTATAGTTTTGAATGCATCATTAATGTTTAGAAGCAAAATTAAAGACAGTTACGGTGGGTTAACATTAACCTTTTGGCTAAGCTCGGTAATAAGGAAAAATGGTGATATCCATCACGAAATAAGTTGAGGGCTAAGCAATGTTTAGCCGGAAGGTCTAGGAGTTAGAACTGAGCAGTTAGCCCCGAGCTGTAAAAAGCGGTGATATCCATCTATTATTAGCATTATTCCTGAGTTTTAACAACATGGGCTAATTAGCCTAATGAACAGGGCTAATTTAGCCTGAAGGTCGAGGTCTAACGAGTAAAGAGCTAACAAAACCCCAACTTAGTCCAACATGAATATCACCAACTTTTTTCTCCAGTCTACTAACTCCCAGGTCGAGGTTTAGTTATATCCACGGTTAAGCTAGTCTGGGGCTAGTTTAACCCGCTACTGGATATCCCAACCGTTAGTTTTACTTTATGCTGCAAAAATAGCATTGTTAGTCCAATTTTCTCTTAGTGACTAACGTTCACTGGCCGTATTACTCCCCTACCAGAAATTTGTCCTACTCTAATTGTATTACAGGCTACACAGTATATATCCTAATTAGATAGCCTGTAATACAATTAGAGTAGGACAAATTTCTGGTAGGGGAGTAATACGGCCAGTGAATATTAGTCACTAAGAGAAAATTTGACTTTTAATTAGCGGCGGCCCTTGTAGCCGTTTCCGTTTTAACAGCTAAAAAACAATAAAACTGCTTAAGAAAAACCACACCGTCCACAGATATCAAGAAATGACATGCAAAAAATATATTAAAAATTACATTCCACAAAGGGAGCTAGACACAACCAACATTGCACAACAATGGCTCTTGCTGGAAATGATGTTAGGAAGTGTTAAGCATTTTGAGTGTTTTGAAAAGGTGAGCCAACAGTCGCAATCGGGAATTTGTTAGTAACACAAAATGTTAATAACTCACAAAATGATTTTATTCAATTGTTAACAACGTTCAAAACATGTGGATTGAGTTGCAGCGATCATGTAAGTCTCTGGTTTCAGACTAATTTCATAAATACTCTCAGAGTGAACAGTTCGTCTTTGATGGACATCAGTGTTGTGGTCAGTAGTATTGGAATGTAAATAAAAAAAGCAATCTTCTGATCACCAGCTTGTAGACACATGCTGGTGACCAGAAGACCGTCCTCTCGGTGACAAGGCCGCCCAAGGGCAACAGTAACTTTACCTACGAAAATGACCACACATGCTGAGCGTGACACACTGTACACTACACTGTCCCGAACTCTCGCGATGGCAGCATGAAGTTTGGGATAGCCCAAGGTTGCAGATTCACCTGAGTTGTGGAATGCACCTTTTAATGAATTCAAGGATTGAGCATTATGTGTGCAGACATTCAAGGCCATACCAGCTGACAAATAATGGCACATGGGCGACTACTGACTATGATTCCGAACATTTGTAAAATCCGTTTGGCAGGTTCAAACCACTGATCGATGAACGCTAGAATAGTCCAGACTGAAATTGCCTCACCATTTTGAGCTCCTTTTGCATTTCAATGATTATTGATAACTGAACAGGCACTACCTTAAAGTATTGGGAATGCACTGGAACATCATTGTCTAGATGCTTGTTGGAGATTTGTAACAATTGTACAGAAACGTCAGTGCAGGAGGTACAGTACTCTAAAACTCCTAATTGCTTCACTCTATAGAATTCTAAGCAAAATGTATTTTGGATGGGCTGAAAGAGCCACTTAGCCTCTTTCAGCCCATCCAAAATTTGTTTTGCATGGAATTCTATAGAGTGAAGCTATCAGGAGTCTTAGAGTACTGTACCTCCTGCACTGTCGTTTCTGTACAATTGTTACAAATCTCCAACAAGTATCTAGACAATGATGTTCCGGTGCGTTCCCAATATTTTAAGGTAGTGCCTGTTCAGTTACCAAAAATCATCAAAATGTAAAAAGAGCTCAAAATGGTGAGGCAATTTCAGTCTGGACTATTCTAGCATTCATCGATCAGTGGTTTGAACCACAAACCTACTGCTACGTGGCTGCGTTGTCTGGGGAAGTATGACAAAGTGTTCAATAACTGAGCATTTGAGGTAGGGCCATTTAGCAATATGAAGGCATAGAAATGCAAGATACTGGTTTGTTTTCGTTTCGTTGGTGAACAGAAGGGACGGGTCGTAGATACTTAACAATTCAAGGTTGGATGCTACAACTAAGGAATTTTCACCCAAGTGAATGTTTCATAAAGTAAACGAGTCCAAAAGTGTATCAGGATAAAAGTCACGCGTAACTTGCTGATCAACTTCATTCAGAGCGAGGTCACAAATAAAGTCAGCAAGGAAAAAACCGGCAAGCACTGCTCGGACTTCTGCATAAAATGTGCCATCGTGAACAATGCATGTAGTCTGAAAAATGGTCTCCATTACGTCAACCAACTGCTCACCTTTCAGTCGTTAGAGGTAATCACCATGCCTAGTGTCAACGAGTGCTTTTGGTAACAGTTTCATGATAAGTGCCAGGCTGATGGAAGGGTAGAGGGCTTGAATTTCGAATGACACCATCCTCCCCCATAAGTAGTTCATAATTGTGTGAATAGTGCATAGAGATCTTTTATTACCCCTCCTTAGTGCGTTGCCACTTAGTGAAACTTTACTGTTATAAGGGCGGAAAAGCCAAAGGCTCAATAAGAGTTAAGTAAATACAGATGCAAACCTATTTACGTGCCTTTTAGACTTATATGTCAGACTGCCTGAGTGGGAAATCGAACCCATGGCCGTGTCAGTATGGCTCAGCGGTAGGACCTCGGCCTTTGGTTTCAAAAGTCGTGAGTTCGATTCACCGCTCAGGCAGTCTGACATATAAGTCCAAAAGGCAACGTAAATAGGTTTGCATCTGTATTTATTTAGTGTTAAAAATGTTGCCTAAGTTAAGAGTGAATGTGAGGTGGTTACTCCTGGAGATTTGCAGAGTTAGGCTTGGTGTCATCCAAAGTTCGAATCCTGTGCTTATCTTGAAAATCTTGCAGAAAGCACCCTCCGGCAGTTGACACAGTGGAGACCATTTATGAGCCTACATACAATGCTCACGATGTCAAAATTTACGCACAAGTTGAGGGAGTGCTGCTGGTTCTTCCATTTCTTTATTTCTTCGTAACCTCGCCTCGAAGAAGTTGATCAGCAAGTTACACATAACTTTTTTGATATACTGGTTTGTACCTATTTTCGTGACGAAATATACGCTTTGGTCAACCATCTCTCTGTTGTTGCGTCCATTGCAACTGTGATTTAAACCGCTTCCATGTTAATGTCAATAGGCTGCCTGCAGGTTATTATTTTGTTGCTTTGGCTTCTATATTATATGGTGTTATCGCTTATAACTCCGAATATGTATTAATCATACTATGGATGTTATTTTATTGTACTTAAGCTGATGTCAAAATGATGGTTAGCTTCTTACTGCTGAACTCTCTCACCAGAGGGAGCCACAGCTGAGTAGGTTCTTATAACCCCAAAGCGTCTTGGGTAACAATGCACTCTGGGAAATATCCCTGGGTATGAAAGGTGTTGAGCTTAGCCTAATCTCCACCTGGGGCTCAGAAAGATCATTCAAATTCAGACTGGACTATTCTACCTTTGATCGGAGCTTTGAACATGTCAAACGAATTTTTACAAACATTTGAATCAGAGTCAATAGCCATCCATGTGCGATTATTCATCAGCTGGAAATCTCTGCAGGTCAGCATAGATTTAAGCATTTACTATCCTGTCCTTTAATCCATTACAAGCTGCGTTCGACAGGTGCACCTCCAGCTTCGGTCTACTCCAATCTCCGTGCTTCCACCACCAACGAATGGAATGACTATAACTACAGTGCTTAGTACAGTATGCCCTGCAATGACAGTGAGACCATTTACGAATGTCAAACTTCTGTTACCCTTGGAACCAGAAAAATAAGTCAGAGAGATGAGATCCGTGCCAGTGGTCAGTACAAAGCCAGTTATTTACGTTCCAAAGCTATAAGCCACACCACTAATCTCAATTCTTCACTCAGAGAGTTGTGACAAAATGAAAATGAAACGAGAGGTTTACACGATCACTGGAAATCAACCTTGTGCTGCAAACATTATTAACAACTCCCAACTGTGACAGTTCTTCAATAACATTAAAAATTAACAATATTTAATGGTTACTATGACGTCACCCCTGATACAGAGTTCTGTAATGTACCCTTTATGGAGGGTACATTTTTATGCATTTTTTGTGTATCTTCTTGATACCTGTGAAAGGTGTGAGTTTATTTTAATCTGGTTTATCCATTTTGTGCTGTGTATAACAGAAAAGCCTAAAGGTGCTTAAGTAGCCAAGAATTGAAGGTCCACTTTTATCTTGTACCATTGCTGGTGACTATATAATCAATTTCAATAAATGTTACAAGCTGTCACAGACCAAAACAAACCGAAACACGGTTATCACACCCCGAACACACACTCCCGATACCCCCCCCCCCCCCGGTAGGACACTCACCCGAATGGGCACACATCTATCCCAAACCAAAACAAACAGCCATCAACGCCCATTGAGCCCCAGCGCTCGCCCGTCTGAGAAACGAAAACGAAACAAACCTACAAACAATCAACAACGCCGCTAGTTGACGGTCTAACCCGCGTGACTGAGAGTCTGCATCAGAAAAAGAAACCGACACAAACAAACATCCAAGAAACAAACATCTGCTGGGAATCAGATGGCGGCAAGTACTCCGAAACATCCTGCATCTCGAGCTGGCAAATAGTTTTTTTTACACGGATAACTGGATCCGAAGCGTCTCTTCAGATTTCAGGCGTCAGCTGGATCACGTTTTTGGCTGACGAGGTTTTGGTTGCCCGACAAGTTTTTGGTTGCTGGTTACTGATGTTATATGTTTAGCCGCAGCGAGAGTGGCAAGGCAAGAAAAGCACGTAATTTGGAAAAATAAGAAAAATTGAAAATCATAATTTTCTTGAGATCTAGAGAGACCATGTAAAATAAAGTTATATTGCACCCCGCCGCATCCACACGACCTTGAGAAATAAATAAATAGCTGCATTCAAGTCCAGATATTTTAAAAATTTGGTTAGAGCTTATGGTACAATTAATAAAAATCAGCCCACAAGCTGTCAGAAGACCGCAACGATCACAGCATTTTATTCGCCTGGTATCTAGTAGGCTTACCCCTTTACCTCTTTTTGATCCATTATTTCTAAAAATATTTTCTCTCCACGTAACCACACCCTACCCCATCCTATCCTCACTGTTAATGTTTCCTAAATTTCAAAATAAATATGCAGTGTTAAGTTTCAGCCGAACAGGCTGTCTACGACTAAACCTGAACAGTAAATCAGTCAGTCGAAATCTACAACGTAAATAAAATCAACTGAAAACTCTCTGGAAGTGGTGTTAACCGTTATCCATCCAGGTCTGGAAGTGGCTGGGTGGCGGCTCTGAACCATTCTGGGAGGATACAAGTCAGGATGAGATGTTTGCTTATTGGATTCAGAAGTAGAAACATTAGGAGCTAATAATGTATTGAGAGATTTGCTTTCTCTAGGACATCACATCTCTTGATTGAAAACTAATACAGAAATTTCGTTTTTTCCTTATCTGGGATTTTTCTTCTTCTGAAAGCCGAATAATTCCTAAAAAGGGACAAATTTCCTGTTAGTGAAAGCCCAGTACACAGGTGACCAGTTCATACTGAGTTCCAGAAAATCACGCTCTGATGCAAAGGAGTGTTGCGGCTAGGTTCAGCGGTTCGGTTCATTCGTTTAGAACAGGAGGATGACGTAGAAAAGGGGTAATGTGACCTAATTTTCTCGAAGCATACCCATGGTATAGGGTTATCGACCTATGCGTATGATAATGACTAGTCACGATCCTCAATCTTGTACCCTTTAATCTTAAACTTTCGCTTCTTGTGCCAGTAAATTTATGGCTGCTGCGCACACATTTGAGTGGGGTTAACTATGACATACCATGGCACAATCATAAATTAATGATCTTAAACAACAGCCATATCATTAGTATACACGTACAACAACTTTCCAGTTCTTTGTCTGGTAAATTCAACCTACTTTTTTCACTGCACGTGTAGACATGTAAAGTACGAAAATTCATTAAACTAACAGTTTAAATCCTGAATGTAATACTTTTACCCATTTCAACAGAATCCATATTCCACAACTTCCAACTGCCGAAAGTATGCAAACTTATTGCAGGAATTGAACCCTCGACAATTGAAGCCAAAGGCTGCAATGCTTCCGTAAAGCCCTGCCTGTACGGCTTAGTGGTGGAGCTTTGGCCTTTGGTATCAAAGAGTTAAATTTCCGATTAGGCAGTCTGACGTGTTAAGTCCAAAAGGATGGCACGTTTTCTCTGTATAGTGCTACATGCAGGAGACAGTTAGGCCTAAAGCTAGGAAACCATTGCATCGGTAAAATAACTCTCTTTAACAAGCTATTTTTGAATAAATTAAATATTTAGTACCAGCATAAATATCCCAACCTAGATGAACGATATGAAACTAAATATAATAATTATAATTTTACATTTAATTTAATCTTTACAGCTAGTTTTATTTTGTTCTGTCCCAAAGTTTGTCATTGCACGTACTGATTTACTACATTCAAAGCACAATTTAAAGAAGCGTTGAAGTTAACGTCCTTTTCATGGTATTAATCTGCACGAGTTAATGTTTCCTACTTTTCTTTGCAGGTGATTCATATTTGCCAAGAAGATGGCAGTCACGAAAGCTTCCTCTGTCCAAATGGAACCATCTTTAATCAACAATATCTTGTGTGCGACTGGTGGTTTAACGTGGATTGTTCCAAGTCGTGGACATACTACAATGTAAACGTTAATTTCCAAAAAGGGAAACAAGACCTACAAGAAGAATCGACAGACCAAAACGTGTATGAATCAGATGACATTGCAGAGGATTCTGCAGAGATAAATGAATACGCAGAAGATTTTGAAGGTGAAGACCACAAAGACACAGAATCATAACTTAAAATGCTTGTAGAGAAATACTACACCCCTTGTTTTGTTTTAATCAGTGCAGAAGCTTTCATAAAGTTTCTGTTAGTAAAAGTGTCAATAGGTACCTAATGCTGAAAATTTAACAAGTGACAACTTTTGATGTCATGCTGTCATGGTCAGGAGCATGTATAGAGCAGTGACACGACGTAGTATTATTGTGTATAACTGTATGGTGGAGCCTTAATGGGTTAGCTGCAAGGGGCACTGCAGTGAGAAACAGAAGGGCGTCATACTGAAACCGGTGCTGTAAGAGTGAATTCTTAGACCTAACACGCGCGATTTTTGTTGTTGGAGAAAACAACGTTATTTTAAGCCTAAGAAATCCGCTCTTCCGTTGTTTTTCCCTCCATTTTTGTGTAGTGCACCTTGTAGTTAGGCCCTCCAAAACCCATACTGGTGCCAATATGGCGGAAAATGTCACTGCTCTAGAGTTTCGTAGGAACCAGGAGTATTGGACTGTGTGAAGGCTCTAACCCAGCATATGATGGAATCGGCAAATTTCTCTACTACAAAAATGCATACAGCTTAAAAGAACTTTTTAAGGCTTGGTTTTCACGTAAAGGTGTAGTCTTCGTGTACAGTGTACGTCGGCATACAGATCTAAGGAGAAGCTGATACTCATTCGAGGCACCGATCAAGTATTTGTTTTCAAAATGCTTGCTGCAATTAAGATAATCATAGGACCAATAAAACGGGAGGGTACAGTATCTTTCTCCTCATTCCTACATTACTTTATATGCTCCTGGCTAAACTGCTCTTAAAGAAATGCTACATTCCACGCCTTCGTCAGTGCAAAAGCTTTCACAAAGTGTATGTTTTTATGCGTGTCAACCGGGGAAACACGTGTCCAGAACTGAAGTAACTAAAAGTGAAGTGCATGCAGAAAAGAATAGTGGCAGGACTTACCCCACACTCCCAATGAAGCACTGACACTAGAATCGTTATTATTTCGATCTTAAAAATCCAGGCCCTTAATCAGACTTTGGGCCTGGAGTATTAAAGGTCGAAATAATAGAGATAATTTTCCATTGGGACTGTGTAGGTAGTCGGCCCGTACTCTTTTCTGCGTATGGATTAAAATGTCAACGCCAACAATTGAACAACTAAAAAACTCTTGATATCCAGCATCTTGATGTAATTAAGTATCTACCCCAAAACAAAACTTGTTAAGGATTCCCGCCAAGCTTTTCGGCCGTGGGAAGTCGTGATATCAAACGCCAAGCTCTTTCGCCAAGCTAATCCCAACGAGTAATAGTTCAAAGGTTAAAGGAAATGTATGAAAATTGCTTACTGCGCAATTTTCAGTTATTTCATTTAACGTTTGAAGTATTAGTCGGTGGGATTAGCTTGGCGAAAGAGCTTGACTAAACTACTCAGTAAGTTTAAAATGTTTAAGATAGTAATCCTTGCACCCAGGTAACCAATTACAAATCCCATGACAGCATTGTGTCCCGACCAAAGTGCCTTTCGAGATCTGCTATGAAGTTGCCTGCATTGCTTGGCTGTTTAAATCATTGTGGTTTAAATTGTAGCATAACTATTAAAAAAATGCAAGAAATGAACTCGTGATTAGTTTTAGACGTACAGGTATTTACCTTTCTGCACAGGATGCCATGATGTTGTCGCTTGACACCTTTTCACATAACGAAAAGTACTTTTCTACAAATACAAAATATGAGACACTATGCTACATTCATTGTCGTTTCCTTCCGCTCCTTTACTGACTGTTTTGCAACATTGTATATAACAAAAACTCTGTACATATAATGTCAATTTGTACATATTGTGTTTGTCATGAGATTCTCAACTATGCAACAGTGTATTAAAGACAATAAAAAATCAGTGAGGCCTTAGTCGAAGATACATTTTTTAAATGCAATTTGAAAACTATACTCTACTTTGTATGAGACCAGTTATAATACATTGCCGTACAATCACAGTTTACAATAAACTCCACTACCTTTGCTGAAAAGTGAATTCAATCGTAATTATTTTAAATGGGTTTCTGTCTTTTATATGCACAACGAAGAACCAGCCGTAAACACTTCATTATAAAACAACTCCATGCACACCCATAAATTTGTTACTTACCCAGACTCTGTGCAAGAGAGAGTACACCATTCCAACTAACGCAGAAAACAAAGAAAAACCTATAAAACTAATGTTTTCTCATTGCTCACTTATCGGTAAAAAAATCACAAAACGCTCGCTCAATTCACACGTGACCATAGTCGTCAACATCATGCAGATTTCACTATTACATAACATTTTCAGTCACAGTGTCCAGGAAAGTAGATTGAAAATCTTTACACAGTAGCCATCAATTGCAGGTGAAAGACGAAATCGCAACGGTCTGGTTCGTTGATCGGAACCGTTTTCAAGTAAAGGGTTTAAAACATGTTACACAACAGAAAAGTTAATAACACAACAGCAGAGCAGATGGATCATGGTACTAAAACATTATAGGTCTTATAGTGTCCGTCGCCTATCTTGAGTTCGCCCCAAAACGACACAGATAATCAATTGTATGTTTATGGTAGCAGAGTGCCTTGTTGATATCCAAGATGGTTACAAAAACAATGGCGGCCGTCGACTAAAGCCGCCCCTTCCAGGAAGACGTAGCCGCTCATAAAATACCTGCAGGACTCAAGATAAACCGTGTACACTATAAGGATGTAAGGTCCCACAGTAAAATAAAAAATAAAAATAACAAGTCGGTACAGATCAAATGATCCCAGAATGATAGGAGAAGAGGAAATGATCTTTCAAATTGTACCGATTTAATTTGTACTTTTAATTTTAGTATGGGACATTACATCCTTAAGACCTGTGAGGTTTAGATTCATGACCCACCTTCTCTGCTGTTGTCAATTATTAAGTTTTCTATTCTTTGACACGTTTTAAACGCATCACTTGAAAACGGTTCCGATCATCTAGAAATCGAAACGTCATGATTTCGTCTTTCACCCACACTTGTTGGTTCCTATGTACATATTTTGTATTACTAAATTGCTTTTTAGCGTTCTGCTTTTAGCAGGAAAGAAGATAGCTGCAGTACAGGGTGACCCGGGACTTAAGTCTCCAGCACATCACAAGCTTTGTGAGGAGCTCTCTGGGCCACAAAGTGATCAAGCACAGTCCCGCAGTCAGCATCCTCATTTCAAAACAAGCAAACGCTGGTTTGTATTCCACGAACAAATTATGTAAATATGGGAGACTTGGAAAAAAAATTGCATGGAGGCTAATGTGTGACTGAAATGAATAATTCCCACCCAACGTCACCATCAAACACCTTTGGCTTGGTTTCCGTTATTCAGTATTCGAAGCATTTTCTTGTCCTCTGTGTGACTGATGGACATTTTTTACTCACTTGGGTCAACATGAAGTCAGTACTGTAGAAATGAAATGAGTTTTTTGACGTAGAGCAATTCCAAAACAAATATGCACGATGAGTTAATGTCAATGCCCTAGCATCATATTATTCATCTATAAAAATTGACCAACACCCGTCACTGCCTCTAAGGACTATGAGATGTTTATGTTTGTTATCTTTTTACTGCACTTTAATTTCTCTTCATTTTGTCTAGTGCAGGGGTCCCCAACTAACGGTCCGGAGGCAGGATGAAGCCCTTGAAGTACTTGTTTTCTTTTTCTTTTCCATTTTCATGCTTTTTTTTTTTAATACCGAAAAATCGGTCGACTCAGTATTTCTACTTTGGTTCAAGTTCATGACTTATACTCACAGTTCGATCATGCAAAACCAAAAGTCAAAGATCTTCAAAAGTTTCCCCCTCGAAACTTGTGAACTTTCGATAACCTTTACTGGTTGTCTTCGTCAGGTAGTTAAGTCACCGGCACCCACACTCACAATCCTTCCAAACCCAACGAACTTCCAAAATTCAAAACTCCCTCTTCGCAAGTTTCGAGGGGAAAACCTTTGAAGATCTTTGACTTTTGGTTTTGCGTGATGGAACTGTGAGTATAAGTCGTTTTCATGCTATTATTTAGTTCTTTATCCTTTTGAAGGATTATTTATTTTCCTTTCCCTGAACGAAGTTCTAAGGTTACTTTAGTCTTTGAAAAACTATTAAAATCAGGACTTTGTTCAGGAACGTCTGACGAGCATCTGCACGCACTGTACCTAGAGAGGATTTCAGTGAGGAGTACTTCTTCGCTGTTAACCTCAAAAGGGTAGGGGGTATATTGATGTATTAATGCACCAAAACACAACACAACTAGTCTTTGGTATTTTATGTGAACAAAGGCAACACCAAAGCAGATGAAAACCACCCACATATCGTTAACAAGTCATAACAGTGAGCACTTTCTATGTTACGAGCAAGCAGACAAGTTCGTGAGTTCCTTCCAACCAAAAACCCACCACGGAAAAAGGTAACCCTATTAGCCAGGAAGTCTGTAAAGAGTTTGTGTGATTAACAGTGGTATTAACTGCATGTACTCGATAAATTTTTTTTAGCCTATTGCTCATTACAAGAATTTATAGGGTTGGGAGAAGAATTTGTGACTAAGACCCATTCTGAAACATCTTGGATACGTTGACGTTAGTTCAGTCTTAGTTTATAGAGGGCGCCACATGTTTTATGTGGGAATTTCTACTCAGTTTTTAGCCTAAAATTAAACTAAACTAAACGAAACTAGCCTATATTTAATTATTATTTAGCCTAGCTTAGTTGTAATTTAGTTTACTTTAGATTTGGGCTGAAAAATGAGCAAAAATTACTAGATAGAACACGTGGCGCCCTCTGAAAACTCGGACTGAACTAATGGGGACGAATCTAACGTGTTTCAATAGGGACTTTTTAGAGTTACAAATTCTCCTGCCAAACCCTATAAATTCTTGCTCATAACAATAGCAACCTTTTGTCTCAGCTTGGCTCAGATCATAAATAACTGAGATAAAATGTAATTTCTTTAGTCGTAAATACGCGTACATGCCAAAAACAGGACCCTTCAAGGCGCTCCAGGACGAAACAATGCCAAGTTTAAACTTTAGCATTTTCCGTCCAGTTGCTCAGAACTGACTGCTATTAAATTTCAACTTGGCGCAGATTCAGCTTGATATAGTTTCTGTCTGGTGCATATCACTCCAAAACCTTTTCCCTGTCAACGTATTTTGAGAACTGAACCATAATCCCAATTTTAGAAATGGTACTTTAATAACTTAATACCTTGCATTCTGAATTACAAAAGGCTGAGCTGAATTGCATTAAGCTCATATAATTGTATTTCGCAAAGGTCCACAAGAATTGACATTATCAACTTTGAGTCGATTACAGTTAGAAAATCAATTCCAGTTAATAGACTTGGCTTTGGTCCAGCACGAAACAGCAAACAAAGTTGTGCAAGAAGCAGAAATTTTCGGTTAGTATTTAATATTATTGCTTCAGCAGCCTGTTCTGCAACATAAGACATTCGAAGTAAAAGCTGTGAAGAGAAGGAACAAGCACGCAAAGAGCTACATTTCGGCGCAACACTAAATACAAGGTTTAATGTATTATTTTTTTTTAATGCAGCATAAGTCCTAGTGTAAAATTGGAAAGACAATACAATACAACACACGGCCAATCGAGTAGATAAAACCATAGGTCGTATATGGAAGCACGCATGGTAAAGAGGAAACAAAGCTACAGAACGAACACAAACGAAGCAGGGCCTACAACTCGCTGGGTTGGCTTAAATACAGAGCTGCCCTTGTTGGTGGAACTTGCTAATGTTGAAAGATTTGAAAAAGTATATTCCCTAAACTGAGTTGCGGTTGTTTTTAGGTGGTTTTGCATGGGTGGGTCAGTAAACATTACGCAATGGGTTTCTATACCGGTGCGTGGTTTGAAACTTTTTATTTGAAAAGCGATTTTAAGTTTCTGAATAAACGGTTCATGGCTAGTTTTCATGGCCCTGTACATGTGAAATACTAGCATCACACAGCTTAAAAGTAATGGCATACGATCCTCAGAAAATTTTTTCGATGATTTATAGCGGTGTAGAGTGTTGCGCCAAAATGTAGGTCTTAAATGAATGCATGTTGTACCTCCCGGGATGTTTAAATTCCGTTTCGGCAATCTTTTGATGAGACAGTGGTAAGAGATAGAAAATGTGTGATCGCGACGGTTTGACGGTTTCGAGTAACATGCCTTAAGAATAACAAACAATGTTGGTGTTTATATATATAAAGTTACGTCGTTTGACGAATACGTTGACAGCTAGCTAAAGGTCCATCTTCCCAATTACCATCACTTAAACACGTCTTAAATTCTGGAACCAATCTTGCAGGGTGCGAGTAGGGTGGACACATCATGCGCAAAGTGTCTCCTGGGACGTAAACTTCTCTTTTAGACGCAGGAAGAATCAACAATGTATCTTGTGTTACCCATACATATTCTCTGGAATGACACAGATCTGAAAATGGAGATAAAAAACCTTGGTATTAACTATTGGTAGTAGGTAAAATACCCAGTTCTGTAAGTTACTTTATAATTAGAACAAATGGCACTAAATGACTAACCATCTTTATACCGATTCGGTGAGCATACGGCTGGTTTAAAATTCGCTTAAGAGTCATACGTTTGGTTGGTAAGTGGCAGTGAGATTAACAGTACCTTCTTAAGCCACCAAACGGAGCACCACCATTTTAGAAATTTTGGCTCCCAACATACTGTCGTGCATGCGTAGTGATGTTGCGTCAGCCATTCAGTACCTTCCTAAACTACATTCAGAGCTCACCAAGCTCAACAAAGAGCACTTGCTATGTTACACCATCAATACAACCAGACGTGGCCAGGCTTGGAAAATTGTCAACCAGCCGGTGAAGTGGTTGCCGGTGTTGGAGCTTTAAGCATGCACGAGGTAACAGTTTTCCCAGAAACAGATTCATCTCTGACAACGGTTGACGTCAAGCCAAGCCTTGTTAGTTGGTATTAATAGGGGATGAGCCGAACAGTGGTTTAGGAAGGTACTGTAACCATTCAATGCACATCACGGCTCACATTTGCTTCATATCTCTAGTAAAGTGCATAGTAGTCATAGTAAAGCGCATTCGACTGTTAATATATTACAAAAAGATCGTGCCTACGAAGATACGCCATAAAACATCCATAGATAACAACAAAGATCCAGGATGTTATAAGAGCAGTTGCAACTGGAGCAATCGCCTATATCCAGGGCCGGATTTCTAAGTAGGCCCGAGAGGCCCGGGCCTATAGCGGCACTTTTTTAGGGGCTTAAAAATAATTGTATGTGAGAAAAGCTGGTGCGAGTTTTGCGAGTGTTCCACCTTTCATTAATTTTTTTTTAACAAAATGCTGGCGCCATTCATTGTTAGACTTAAGCAAACCGCAGGACAGAATAAAAACGTTACGTAATACCGCATCCTGGCAAGAGATGACACTATAAATAAGTTATTGATATCATGTGTAGTACATACAAATAATGCTTTTCACAACCGTACCGTACCGTGCAGACCGATTTTGAAGTTGCCAACGACTCATTTTTCCACCGAATATCTGCGAATTGTTCAGGGTGTAACAATTCAATATTTTTTCTCTATCAACTCAATGTCGTATCAGTACTGGTTGAGTGCAGGGTCGGTGTTGTATGCGAGTAGGGTCTACTGATTTTTTCTTTAAATCGTAGTTATACGTTATTTACGAACTTTTCATTGTATGGCCATTTTGTGTAGGGTTGGGTGTCATGAGATGATCGTAACATTGAATGAAATAAAATGAGAAGCAAAATGTGTAGTCATGAGCGTGTGAAAGTAAACGACGCTCATTACCAAAAAAACAGGGGGAAGAATGAGATAAGGTCCTAGTGAGCAAATTCCTAAAATTTCTTAATTTAAGTTCAAAGGGCAACAGAAATAGGTGACTTTATTTTTTCCGTACCAGTTTTCCATGGCTCGCAAACGAATCTTCAAATTAAGAAAGGTGCTGGTTGATGGGGGGGAAGGTGGTGGGGAGCCTAAATTAAACATTCCTTAGAGTCTGGGGGAGGGGAGGTTTTGGGGGCATTGAAGAGCGGCGTTATGGTCTGGGCCTACAGGTGGCAGGAGCTTAAATCCGGCCCTGCCTATATCATAAACTGGGGAAAAGTTTGAGTCAAAAGTTTTAAAAGTTAATTCATCTTTAGCATCTAAAAATGAGAATGCCCTCGTTGCAACAGATGAAACAAACCAGCAAACTGCAAATCAATACTCAAATGACAAGGACATTGATTTGAATTGGATGTCTACTATACGTATGCATATAATAGTTATACCATCCCTGGCGAACTGTATCGGATTTATCATCCGATGGACGTTATCCCAGACACAGCCAATTTGTGAGAAGATGACGTCAAGATGACGTTGAGGCCGAAGGTCGCTCATCGGCTCATAAATCCGATACAGTTCGCACAGTCCCTAACTTTCTAAATTAAATGCAAAATTGTTGGAGTAAATGAGAAAGTTTGCCTTTATAGCCGTTTTGTTTACGCAAACATAACGACGTCACGGTTTGCATAATTTTGTATTGATGCAGTCAAGTTTGCGGTTGTTCCATTTCCTTTTTTAAATTCAGAGGACTGATTTCTATTATCTTGTTGCACATCACGGAAACTTCATCATGTGAAAATTACGTCGTTCACCTCACAGTCACGTCATGTGACATCACCCCCACTGTACTATACATGGTACCCATATCATCACACTTTCGTGGGGCGATGTATCACCACATATTTAGGGTGGTGATATGAATATCATGCATTGTAAAGTGTCGCGATATGGGGTATATCGCTGATCGCGTTTAGCATTGTGAAAGTCAGGTACCGTGCGACAAATATGCATGTACGTATACTGTAAGAACACTGTAAACTGTCTCTCACAATCCATCTTAATTTTTTGGTTTCAGTTTCAGAACTTACTTGTAATATGAACGTTAATGATCTTGCCTTCGTACACAAATCCTGCAGGTGGAGAATAATGGCGTGGTACAGAATGACGACAGGCTATTTTGAGCATTGCTTCACTTCTCCTCTGTAAATCGATCCAAGTAGCGTAATAGACCTCCCCTTTCTCATTCCTGTGATATGATATGCCTAAACAGACAAACACTGAACGTCAGAATAAGTCTAACTGTATTTAAAAAAAAAATACAGTGTTAAAATGTTTGGTAAGGTTTTTTTTATCCAGGCATACAAAGTAGAAAATACAGCATAGTTAATGCTAGGTCCACACACATAATATTTACTAGATGAGGTATACACGCATGCCGCATGCATGCCCAGAATGCAAGCAACGAACCACCATTGTGCACAAGCATCAGATGTAAGGGTGTCAAAGGTAAACCAGACATAAAATACCTAAGAGAAATTATTCAGCAATAATGTGCAAGATGCAAAAAGGATCTCAAGATTTTAAGCTTCAGAGCCTTTACTTACTTGTTGCGCATTATTTTTTAATAATTTCTCTTGTAGTGTGTGCGGCGTATCTTGAATCCTGCACCTATTTTGTGATCGGCTACGTCTTCCTGGAGGGGGCGGCTTTAACCGACGGCCGCCATTGTTTTTTGTAACTACTTTGGATATCAACAAGGCACTCTGCGACTAAACACGTACAATCGATGATTTGTGTTCATTCTGGGGCGAACTCAAGATGGGCCGCGGACACTATAGAACCATCTTGCTAATGAAAATTCAACAAGAAAAAGTAGAGCCGTGAGTACTCGTAAGGTTTGGCGACGTGGTTGAATTAACCTTCAACAAATAATTGAAAGAAGTTTTGTATATCTGTTTTTAGGTGTTATTTTAACACCTAAAGGCAGCCATGTGAGACTTCTTTCAATTAATTGTACAGGGTGTATCATTTAAAAAAAAACGATTTATATATTTCGTTTTTCGAAACTATTACAGACAAAAAATTTTTAAAACAACTACTTTGTAGGCAACCATTTAAACTTTTTTAACCTCATTGTTTGAAGCAAACGTGCATACCGAACCCCATCTGGCGGCAAAACTGAGATTCCTCAAAAATGGCTTCTCAACTTACGAGAGAACAGCACGTCGAGATAGTGACATTGTTTACCGAAAAGAAGAGTGTTGTCGTGACGCAACGAGCATTTCAACAGAATTTCCGTGTCACGTGGCCTCCTTCAACAAGAGCTATTTGCCAGATTGTTTCAAATTTTGCATGCAGTAGTAATGTTCAGGATGCAACGAGGAAGCGTAATCGCAAAGCTCGCTCTAAAGACAATGTTAAGCGAGCGTGTAATGCAGTACAGACCAGTCCCTCAAGATCCATTCGCAGGTTGTTAACAGAAGTTGACCTTAGGCTGTAATGTATCATGCCACTAGTTTATGCAAGATGGAGCAACTCCCCATAAGGCCAACGGTACCGTAAGATTAGTTGTTCACAACATTGGAAAATGAGTGTTATCCAACCGTTCTGTTCAATGTCACAGCGTTGGTTATGATTGGCCACCCCACTCACTGGACTTGAACCCATGCGACTTTTTCATCTGGAGTTTTCTAAAGGACAAAGCATTGCAGCAACGCGTGGTATCAGTGGAGGCATTGCAAGAGCATATTTGTACTATCTTACAAGAAATTGTTATGTAGGAAAGTGGTGCAAAATTTCAGCCTTTGTCTTCAACGCGTTTTAGAGCCACGGGCAGGACACAACGAACACCTCATTGTATTAGCATGGAAACAAATTCAAATGATTGCCCACAAACTGGTTGCTTTAGAAAGTTGTTAGCTTTAATAGTTTTGAAGAAATAAATTTTTTAAATCTGTTTTTTAAATGGTAAACCCTGTAAGAGTTTAGTCATAAAAAAGTAATTCAGCCATTACGCGAAACCTTACGAGTATTCACGACTCTGCGTTTTCTTGTTGAATTAGCATTAGCAAGACGGTTCCATGAAGTCTTGGGGTACCGAGGAATGCCGATATTATGCCGAATATGGGAAGTAAGTATTCTCCTTACAGAACTAAATGAGCTGGAAATCAGAAGTAAGATCTCTGGTACCTTTCAGATGCGTTCACCCTAATCTATAGTCTCCGCCAAGAAAGAAGTCCAACGCGTTTCAAAACAGGGGTATGCATTGTGCATGCCGGCTGCATCGTTTACCTTGCAGATATCCGCCATGGCTAAGCAGCCAACGTGTGCTCATATACTAAAGCTGCTAGGGCCATAATTTGGGCTAATCATGCACATCGAGCAAAAAGCTTGAAATTTGAATGCAAGTAATTCTTAGTAATACAAATAGAAATAGATTCTCTTTGACTCGTGAAATACTGAAAAACGTTTCAAATAACACCCCTAGCTTGACTGTGGAGAGTTTACTTTTTCTTGTTGACACGAACTTGATCGGAAAGCGACGCTATTGTTGTTGGTCTAATAGCGTTGGCACGACGACGCAGTTATAGAGTATAGAGGCAAGGCGCACTTTTTTCCATGAAAGATTAGTAGTCATAAAATGACCATATAAGGAAAGTCTTCTTTCCTGGCGGATAGTATAGTAATTCTCTACCCAGCAAATTTTGTAAAAGAGGTTGGTCCAGTCCCCAACTCTGCTAAAGGAATCCAACTTAAGGTTTAACACAGCTAAGATACAAAAGGTACGGCAGTAATTTGTAGCTAACCGAGCACAGTCAACCAAGACTCATGGAATATCCAATCATGACTGATATATTACCACATGGAAGTCAGGTCCTTCTAAAACTTCCTTTTATGGTGCGGTACAAAAGTTGGCCAAGTTGAGCACTGACCATCAGGGCGCATTTCAGCAACAAGACCTTACCGCTCGCCGAACGTTATTTGCTAGGCAACCATTATTTATTTACAATTAATTTCCCGTTTCTATGAAATGAATGCGGTAATATGCAACAAATTAATGTATTATAAATAAGAGCACGGATAAAGAACAAAGTGCAACAGTCATTTTAAACATTGCTACAACATTGTTGCCATTTCACGCTATTTCCAATATTTGCTACTCCCACTGAAAAAAAACAGCTTCTAGCAGTGATCAAACGATGGTAGATTAAATAGCTACTATAGTAGCAAGAATTCAAAATCCAACATGTCGTCCATTTCGGGGTTCTCAAATCGAAAATAAATCATCGAATACCGGCTTTCAGAAATCTGTCCGTCGTCGTGTACTGAAGTAAAAATTGTTTTCTAGTTCTGATAAATCGACGCTATCATGTTGCACTCATCGTACGTCGTGTCGCGAGGCACAAGGAGGAGATTTGTGGCCGCGTTGTTGCTATGGTTACAACGTATAGACAACCTGAAAGCCACATTCTTCGGTAAAGGCGAGAAGCAGCCAGCATGTTTACACCAAGTAAAAGCTAGTAAGCGAGATAATTGTCGTTACATAAACCCACCCTCATCGTTGGCACAGAACCTTAACACTCTCCAACACTGCTCATTCTAATGGAAGTCTTAATAAGCACTCCTCTTAACATATGCTGCAATTGTATGACGTGATTCATTAGTTTATTAATTTTAGCAAAAAATGACTGTTTAGAAGATAGGTATAGTTACATCAGTTATAAATATTTGGAGTACCTATGCATAATTGATTGTTCCCCCTTGCCATAACGTTTACTTACTTTCGTTAATAGGAGCTTGATTTATCGTCAAAATTGGATGCTCCACTGTATAGCACATTACAAAAAGCCATTTATGCTTGGGTGTAACCACAACTTCACCTGCATCTGTGATAATAGCCTTCTCAGATCCTGGAGGGGTTACATAGAGAGGCGGTACAGCAAAGACTGCAAAATACAAAGACAGAAATTTATCAATGTTATTGAAAATTGTGACGGCAACCAGGATGCGGGTAGTAGAATATTTTCTTTTTCATATGATACTCTGCATCTTTATCTCTGTAAAGAGGTCGTGCAAAATTGTAGCAATATTTAAGCGTCACAATGCTTATTCTTACTTAATATTTAACTGCTCGATTCTGTTCTTGATTGAGTTGGTTGAGTTGGCAGCGACAAAAGTCTTTGGTAGAACTGCTTCATTATGAAATAATAAATTTAACCCTTACGTTGGCACACTAACATAGCAATGTTTTTTACGTCCCTTGGGTGAATAGGTCAAGTGATTCGAACCATTGATGTCTTAGGGCGCGTTTACGCAAAAAGGCCTTCTCGCTCGCCGAAAACTACTTGCTAGTCAACCGTTATTTATTTATGATTAGTTTCCCATTGCTACTAAATGTACGCGGTAACAGGTAACAAATTGTATGTATTATAAATAACAACACGGATAAAGAACAAAGTGGTACAGTAATTTTAAACATTGCTACAAGATTGTTGTCATTTCACGGATTTCCAAGATTTGCTATTCTTCCGCCAAGTACAGCTTCTAGCAATGATCAAACGTCGGTAGAATAAATAGCTTGCAGCGAGATATCAAAATCCAACATGGCATCCATTTCGTGGCTATCGAATCGAAGACAACACCATCGAATACCGGCATACAAAAAACACTCCGTCGTCTTGCACTGCAGAAAAAATTGTTTTCTTGTTGTCATAAATCCACGCTCGAATGTTGCAAGCATCCTACGCCGTGTCACAAGGCACGAGGAGAAGACTTGCGTCTGCGTCGTTGCCATGGTTACTAATACGCATAGACAATCGAAAGCCGCATACTCCGGTAAAGGCGAGAAGCAGCAATCAGATTTAGCATTGATCAATTAAAAGCTAGTGAGCGAGAAAACTGTCGTTGCATAAACGAGCCCTTAGTTAGGAGGCGAGGACACTAACCACTGGATTAATCTTTTTCACTTCAGTCTAGGTCACCCAGGAACCAATTAAAAATCTCCTGATACTTGTTGGCGCTTTGCGTTTATTCCAATTTGTTGAGCGCATGCCTGCCAATCAGGACACAATGCCAAAGAAAGGGTTAGAGACAATTTTATGCAGGCCCCATGTTTTTAGACTAATCATGACTAATTTTTGCAAACAGAAGGACTTCCATAATTGAATTTGAGGATTTTCAGTGTGATGATTAATACCATTTATTATAATTTTAAATGAATATCAAATGTTCGCAAATGATTATTCATCATTAAAACCCTGAAGCAGAAGCGGAACTAGAGTGAAGAAACTTTTAAACTTTTTAAATTTTAAATAGCTTATTTTCATGCAAATAGTCTTTAAAATCTGATACATGATTGGTAACACTGACGAAGTTCAAATGCACTCAAACGTTTCATTGTATAAAACTAAATTTACTTACACAACCTTGAAATTACAGTGAAACCCCAAACAAATTCAAGTGTAGCTAGATACGCAAAACATGGTGCACGAATAAAACAAGCAAATCTAACAGAAGCAAAGATGCCTCAAAAGGGAACTAAAGATGAGACACACACACAAAAAGAAAACTATTCCAAACTAATAATCTATTCATCCAAGGACGAGGTGGCAGGAATGGTGTGAGAATGTACATAGTATTTCCTTGCTGAATAGCAATGCTAATTCATTGAACTAAGCATGCAGTGGCCCACTTCTCCCCACCAGATGAAGTTTTCCGGCGTCCTATATCTTGCAGTAAAGAAACTGAACGATGAACTTCTTGAACGATGAAGCCCAGCATCTCAATATCAATGTGGCAAACTAGATACTGGCTGCTTAGGTATGCAAAATTTGCCCTTTTCCTTGCTTCTGCATCTGAAGCGACATTCCCATGCTGTGGTGCACTAGTGCTTAAATATGATGGAGCCAATCCATTAAATGTCTTCAAGGCATTTGTTTTTGTCATTGTTTAGGCTTATTGGTTTAAATTCTTCTCTTAGAAGTCAAACGCATCTTACTACCACCCAAAGGTAATCTCATCAATAAAAACGTTGGAAATTATAAACGAACAATAAGCTAACTGAATCTGTGCAAACTAAACTAAACCATTTACAACAATTTATAAATAAGTAAAGTAACCTCTGACTTGAACTTCTGATATTTTGGGTTAAGTTGGGGATTATGCGTTACGGAGAGGCCCTGTTTCGATGCGACAAGTGTGCAATTCAGTTACCGAGTTTACCCTTGGAAAGTGGGACTGTCTGCATCTGCATCACCACAGCACCCCCTGCTTGATTTGTAAAGCCCACGTGGGTCCCTTATCAACTCATCGGCGACTTATGGCCTTAGACAGAAGAGGAGCACTGGACGCTTGTCATATCACTCAGAAATTAACAACATATTAAACGTGCTCTTATATCTTCTGAAATACCAGTTCACCACAAACCTGAAAGCCTAAACAATGACAGAAACAAATACCTTGTCGACATTTCATGGACCCTATTGAAAGGTGAACGTAAGTTGGTTTAGGACTTTACTCGCGCCGGTTGCTTGGATCCATCATATTTAAGCACTAGTGCATCACAGCTTGGGAATACTGCTTCAGATGGAGATGCAAGGAAAAGGGCAAAGTATGGTGATGCAGATGCAGACGGTCCCACTCAGTCAATAAAACTCAGTCGATTAAACTCAGTCATTTGAATTGGGCACTTGTCACATCGAAACAGGAACAGCTTAACCGAAAATATCAGCAGTTCAAGTCAGCTCTATAGATTACTTTACTTATTTATAAATTGTTGTAAATGGTTTAGTTGAGTTTATTCAGATTCAGTTAGGCCTAGCTTATAGTTCGTTTAAAATTTTCAAAAATTTTGTTGATGGGATTAGCTTCTGGTGGTAGTAAGATGCGTTCGACTTCTAAGGTAAAAACTTAAGAAGTTCTTAGACTGGTACTATTATTTCCGAGTAATTATCGCTACTTTTCAATATAGTACATTAAAATTTGTAAACAACATTATTCAAACATAAAATAACATTTCAGGACTACCAACTTGTTTTAGCCACATCAGAGAAAGGTTAAATATACTTACCACCAGCATTACGTAGATTCTTGCAGTAAGGCTTTTGACGTGACCATACTCCATCGTTGCATTGTGAAGTATGGCTTCCTTCCATTTGTTGAAAGAATATGTCAAAACATCTGAATGTTAACTCAGATCCATGAGGCAAAGTTGTTGATTGAACTAAAACCCTTCCGCGAAAGGATACTCGTATGGAATCACTTGAAGTTACTTCAAACTGGCAATCTTTTGGCTTGTTCGGAGTTAATGGTGGTCTTTCCACAAGCGTGGGTACTGTGGATTTAATGTATTGTGTTACAACCTGAGGCTGAACTAACTCTGCAGAGAAGAATACGAAATTAGTAAATATGCAAAACAAGTTTATTCCTAAAAAGTTAAAATCAGTCCAGTTTCAGAGATCAGTATTGAACTGGACAGAACAATTTGGAAGAATGATAGAAAGAACATGAAAGTACATGAAAGTAAGAAAGTTTTCTGCTTATATTAAAATATAATCGAACCTAAAGGGATAAAATCGTAATGCTCTTTCTATTTGAAGAATAAAAGAGGCATTTTTCTTTCAAACTATTCAGAGAAATTCACTTAATTAGTGCTTGTGTCAATAATATGTTACCTTATAAAAATCACTAACGCATAAAGAGCAGGGCGTAAGCTTGCATTAAAAAAAAATAACAAATCTTTAAAAACAGCTAGATTTGAGAGGTTGTTTTTTTTTTAGAAAGGTGATGCATAGAAGCCAACACCATTGGATCATAAGGTGCTCTTGATAGGCTAGAAAGAAAGAGAGGTAAGTTCCATTCCGGGAATGACTTTCTGACTTTGCATCATTGGACTTAAATGTCTACATTACCCTAGAGATGATTCTAGTTTATGTGATTTCTGCAGTGTTGGAGCAAACGAGGGCCGACTTGTTCACCTAACAGTATCCTTTAATTGCCATTGTTGACAGGATGGATTGAAATAGGTGTTCTAAGAATTTTCGTAAAGAAATCATAATGGGATTACATGGGTTCACCTTCTCTTTAGTACGGACAGGAAAGCCAAAGGCTCACAAGAAATAACTAAATACAGATGCAAACCTATTTACGTTGCCTTTTGGACTTAAGGCAACGTAAATAGGTTTGTATCTGTATTTAGTTCTCTTTAGTACACACAGAGTGCTAGCATTTCCACTTAGACTCATCGATGGCACTGGGGAGTTGATTAATCAAGTCCACAGAAAACACCAATTCAGAGTAGGTCCTCATTAATGTTTCCAGTCCTGAATACGAAGAACTGGAAAGTTTCAGTGTAGCGTTCTTCCTCCATGTTGGGACAGGATATCCTTTTGTGGTGGCAGTGGAATTGGATCCTTCTTCAGTTGCATTAGGTTTACAAACCGTGGTGCTGCTGGCCACAGTAGGGCTATGAGGATGAAGGGCCTATGAGATGCTCTGATCTTCTCCAGGATTCTCTGTAGGATTGAGAAGTATGGGAATGTGTACCCTGTCATCCCATTCCAGCATAGGCTCAAAATGTCAGTCCTCCAGGCTGGGCTATCTTTAAATGATATAAAGTTTGAAAGTTACCCGTTAATTCGGGTCACCAATGTTTTACAAATGGTCTTTCCCAACAAAGAAACTAGCTTTTGCAGTTCTTTACATTTAAAATCCATTCCGTTATTGGGACTTTGTCCGACGTGGAGAGTTCATCCACCATCACGTTCAAGTTCTTTGCTGCATGCCTGGGTTGGCAGTGTAACATTTATCTCCTGACATAACTACAAAACGTTCGACATTTCGTTCATCAGAGATATTGAACTGGTGCTTCCGTCCCTCCGGATGTCAGTAACTGCCATGGAGTTGTCGGACATTACCTTCCAGCACAGATCGAGTGACCAGTCCATCATTCCAGTCCATTTATTGCAGTTCTTGTTATTTCACTGACCAGATTCCAGCCCCTTGATCCGAATCAATGTGGGCACCCAACGTTCTCTACCCCTTCTTTGAAGCATCGGTGAATGTCAGAAGTTTTAGACAATGTAGGGTTTATGGATAGGCCTATGCTCACATTGGATTGGTGCCTCCACCATTCCAAGTCCTCTTGAGGCAGGACCTTCAACGAGTTTAGGTCTTCCCAGGATTCCCTCTTGGTCCATTCAGTCTTCTGAAATCATTGAAGAGTCGTATTGTACAAGATCCTAGTGGTACCAGATTTGGTCGATAACTTTGTTTAGGTCTCTCGTTGTAGTCAATTCCTGTTGTAAGTAATTTGATCAATCTGTGCTTTTCTGTAAAGGTCTTATTAAAAACATTACCATGTCGAATTCCACACCCAGAAAGCTTTACAATTTGCTGGCAATTAGCCGGGATTTCTTTTCATTCACCCCTAAACCCATATTTTGTAGAGGATGAAGCACGTACAAAATTTTTTACAAAAACCATCGTGACAAAAATTCCTCATCAACTAGTCGTCCAAGTAGGCACGCACTCTTATGTGGTACTGATGTAGACGTCCCAACACTGGACAGAGCACAGTGGTGAACACGTATGGTGGTGTGCAGAGCCCGAATGGGGGAACTTCGAAATGTTGAACTAGTCACCTTGCAAAAAAATGGACGAAATGGTACACTGAAGTATGCAGGGGATGTGGAGGTATGCATCCTCTAGAACTATTAAAATCGTGAATTCCCCTTGTTGTAAAGATTCTCATAATGATGACAGGGTCTCCATCTTCAGTGTCTCCCATCTTTAAACTGCCCGCCACCAGCTAGTGAAGGGATGCAGGGTTCCTAACGACAGAATCAGGGTCTGGGGAATAATCTGCTCCACACCTTCCCCTTGGCTTCACAGGTTTGACTGTCCTCCCCGTCTAGAAGTAGGTTGGGTTCTTACCAGGTTGGAGTGCTAGCCTTCTCCGTTTGAAAATCCTTGCTGGCCTGCCCATGGTTGCCAGCATGGCAATTGGGAGCATTACCTCCAATGTCACTGCGAACACTCTTTCCTGCAATGACCTGAGTGAAGGAATTCTTTTGGTTTGATAAACATTTTTGGTTTGGATGGTGCTGGAGCGTTGACCTTTTCCTTCAGTTTCAGGGCATATTCCAACAATTTTCCATTGAACAATATAGTTGCACGATGAATGGGTAACAGACGTGACCTTCCAACTATGTCCTTAGGCACACCGAAAGATGATTCCAAGTAAGTGTCTCTTTATTGGAAAATTAAATAAAAAACACATTAATCCCCTAATTAAAAGAGTTGGTGTGAAACATTGCCGCTTTCTTTAATAGCTGGAAACACTCACGCAGTAGTCCGTACACCTTTGTGTCCGATCGGGAAGCCAGGAAGGACTTGAATTCTCCAGTTGTTGTCAAATAAAACAAATTCCACATGGGATCTGGTTGTGGTAAACACTCACCTTCTTCCATTTGTTTTAAAGGTACCCGAACTTGCAATGGCTTAACCAAGCAAGAATCTAGTTCTGTTTTCATCTCTTCAGGCAGGAAATCGGCTTCTTCGAAAGCTCGATACTTCTTCACACAAGGCGCTAAAAGTTCAGTACCGCCAACGAAAAAATCCGTCTGTATGGGATTGCATGTAGGCAATGGTAATTCAACGGATATTGATTTAGCCCCCTCCACAAGAATCCACCTAGATTCAGCATTCTCTACCTAGCATCTGTGATTGTTTGAAGTGTTCCGTTTTGAAGTGTTAACATTGGCTACCAATTGCGGATCTATGCTATGCATGAGGTTGAAGGACGCTTCTTGCAAAAATCCAGTGGTAAATAATTGTTCCCCATTCCCACCATTAATATCCTCAGTTGTAGTTCTTAGTTGCAATTACCCCTTACTGCAAACTCTGCTAAATGTTTGTTCATTTTGACTCAAACCCCGTTTGCTGTTTTTATTTGTGCTCCACTTCACATTCAAAAGACTTGCTTCCTGCTAGTAAGTTGGTTCCAATTGGACCAGAAGAAGACGCTCATGCTTCTAAGGTTTGTAACTCCCTGGATGACGCCATCACACCACCTGGCGACAAAGGAGATACGGCCACCTTTTTGATAAGCTTTGCTGGTTGAAGCTCGATTGCCACTTTTATTACCTGCGATACTTTAATTGAAAAAAGAAGCATTCAAACCCTTCTTTGTTTTGTGCCCTAAATTCTTCCAAACGGGAGTGGACAGAATTAAGAATAAGACCAGCCGAAATCGTTCATACTGCCAAGGTAGGCAGTGAAACAGTAGGCTTCGATACCCCTAGAAGATCCAGGAAATTAATACTAACCTCCGTATTATTGTCTACATTTAAGTTCATTATTTACAATCTGATTGGCATTGTACAAATGCTGCAGTCCAATGGGTTCAATCCAAATTTCTTTTTAAACTGTTTTTTTTACGGAGGATAGGGACACTTTGCGCTTCCACTGGTCTTGTCGCTGATCAGATCTTTCCCATGTTTGTTTCAATGCCTTGGATTTCGTCCGCTAAATGTTGTAAATAAATACATTTTTCATGGTCGCAGTAGAAAAACGAAGTGTTAGAACTAATAATTGTATTTACTTATCCTAAAGTATCCTGGGATTTACTTATCCTGGGGCGTCAGATTCGATAGGCGTCCTGGTCCCAGTGTATCTCTGGCTTCGTACAGACCCGGGTTCGATCCTGGCGATGGGAAGTGTATATGTAAGGGTTTTTCTGCAGTTGTTTCTCGCCCGTTGCACGAGGGTTTCCTCCGGCTACTACGGTTTCCTCCCTCATGCGGCAAAAAACAACTGTAATAATGGTGGTACTTCTTCCACTTAACATCTGCCGCCGGGGAATTTGGGTGGGTGGATGCCTCGAGCATCGTCTCTTTATATTACATATTACATATATTAAAATGCATACCCATATTTTAGCTAGTTTGTTAAAATCTGCTCTTTATCTTTCCACTTTTACCAAACTTCGAGCTACCTATCGCCTCTTCCACCTGGTGGAATCTTGCACTGGTGACAGTGCCCCTTGTCAGCTCTCCTCACTTTTCACTTGAATCCTCAAGGTTCATTGAAGAGCGGGGCCGGGGCTGGTGGATGGGCTACCATAAACGTAGGTATTTTAGGATAAGGAAAAACAATTTTTAGTTCTAAAAATCCGTTTTAGTGTGTTTCGAAAACACTAACCTCTATTTTTGTGCAATTCGTTTAAAAGGAGGAGGGTTCAGCTGCACCCGAGCCTAGGCAGCGGGAAATTTACCAACCATCAACATACAATAAACCACCAACCTGCCATACTCCACGATTGCCGTTATTGTCAGTCAGGTGATTGATGAACCTGCCAGCAAACATGGGGCAAAGGGACGTCATGCTTTGGGCATCGCTTAGTTCTCTATAGTAGTGGCTGACGAAGGTTGACTGGTGTCGCCAGCAGCATGCTGAAATCACTTCTGTGACTGGTATACCAGATGCAAATGTCCATGACGAATTATACACGTGGCACATCACACTCATATTTTTTCGTTTATTCCACGTATGTTACAAGTTTCAGTCACCCGGAAGCATTCAACCTTGATGTCTGGTTGTGTAAACGTGTTTACAACGTTTAATCAATGCAAAAAGCTGTTGCATCTAGTCCTACATCAGAGGTTAAAAATGATGTGATATTAACACTGAAATTTTTCGCTGAATAGGCGTGTTTGCACTGAAGGATCCAAGGTTGATGTTTGGAGAAATGAACGTGATCACGTCGTTTCTTCAATACAAAAAGCTATTGCATCTAGTCCTCCAGTAAAGGGGGAAATGACGTGATATTAACGTTGACATTTTTGGTTTAATAGATGTGTTTATGTTATGAGTATGGCACGTTAACATTTCATTACGTATGAATAAAACACTAAGCCAGTAGCACAGGCAACAAATCAACACACTTATATTTCAGTATCAACAAGAAATTGAAGCAATACCTTCTTCAGAGATAAATATAAAAGATAAAAAGTTAAAAACACCTCACATAACAGTATTCATGTTAACGCCATGTTGGCTTTGTTGCCCTGCATGCTGTCAAGGAATGTCCGTGCAGTTTTAGGACTGCGTGTGGCATGCATACTCAGCCCTCAAACTGCACTCATGTTCCTTGATAGCATGCAGGGCAACGAAGCCAACATGGCAGAAACATGAATACTGTTATGGGAGGTGTTTATAACTTTTTATTTTTTATATTTTATCTCTGAAGAAGGTATCGCTTCAATTTCTTGTTGATGCCGAAATATAAGTGTGTTGATTTGTCTCCTGTGCTACCTGCTTAGTGTTTTATTCCTACCGGTTCTGCACATTTTACACATTGATTTTATTACAGATGAAGAGTAAATATTGCAAAGATTAAGCCTATTCCTAGTGAAAGCACGAAATTTAGGTTTTAGCTGGAGCTAATTACAACGTCCTTATCGAAATAGTTTGCTAAACTGCTCCTATGAAAATAAAATATAAACTCTGATAATATCAAATCGTACAGTAAGTATAAATTCTTAACTAAAATTGCTTCATAGAACTTGCCTTTATGATCAGTTTTTTCACAAGATGGTTTTCCGTGGGACCATTGTCCATCATTGCATGATATTATGGTACTTCCATGCAGTCGGAACATGTATATATCGTCGCACATGTATCGTACTTCAGATCCACTAGGAAGATCGGCATACTGGTACAGCCTCTGGCCATTATATGAGGCAACTACATGGCGATTTTGTCCGGGGTCAAACATACAAGATTTAAGCTGCACAGGGAATAATGTTGTTGGTGTTGGTATCTCCGTAGTTGTTTGCTCTAAGGTTAGAATAAAATAATCATTGGTGTAAGCAGACATCATTCATTAAAGTCATCTTATATATTACATCAGTATGCCTTTTTTAACTTTACTAAATGCAAAAGGTACAATAGAAAATTGTTGGATAAAATAAAGATTCGATGTATTCCGTTTTTTATGCCATTTCTTACCAAGGTGCTATTCTCTACCAACCTTGAAAACGTACTTAATTTGTTCAACTCTTTCATTATTGGATCATTGTTGCAGCAGTGAATTTATATTAATGAAGACACACTGCTGTAACAATGAAACCGTTGTCTTGCCACTAGTAAGAAAACCACTGCTTGGTTTCTTAATAGTGGCAAGACAATGATTTCATTGTTACAGCAAATAATGCATTTATTGCAGTTATTGAGTTCTAAGAACGGAGTTGGAGCAAGGGGTTTAAAGGGTTTAAAGGGGTTTAACGAGCGTTAACCACTCCTGGTCATCTGCCCGAAGCCCTAAGGCCCTATGTCTGCAACAGCCAGATTCCCAGGCGGTCACCCACCCAAGTATCAATCCAGCCCAATGCTGCTTAACTTCGGTGATCTGACGAGAACCGGTGTTTCCAGCACTGCAAGGCCGCAGAGTTGGAGCAAGGAACATTCCACCAACAATGGCTCATTATACAATCACAACAATGAATCAGTTACTAACAATGC
>JAHWFP010081580.1:71084-85909 GCA_023313725.1 Lithobius niger
GTCGCTTTATTGTAAAGATGGCTCGTTCAATAAAGATTCAACTCGTCGTTGTACAAATATATTCTGTAAAATCCATTGCCTGTGAGTTGTTATTAGTGTCTAGGTGAGGCACAAAGTGGAGCTAAAACTTGATTCATTTCATGCACAAAACCAAAGTTTCTGTACCATCTTCCCTCATGGCATTCACCATCCTGTAATTTTCAACCTTTAAATGTGTTAACTTTACACAATTATATTTTATATATGTGTACAGCTGGCATCAAGTAATGAACTTAACTAGGGTAGTATGTCCAAAGTACACTTTGTCCACTGAAAGGAACGTTCAGTTACAGAAATTTGATGCGTATGTCTCATTTCGAGTTGTTACACCATGGAATTCGGTAGCAATACGGTAAGACTTTCGCTGTTAACCCGAGTGACGAAGCAACGAGGGCAATAAAGTGAAAGACTTACCATATTGTTGCCGAACGCCATCGTCTAACAATGACAAATTTAATCTGTAGTGAACGAGCCGTTGTTGCAATAAAGCAAAAGTATTACCTCATTGTTGCCAAACAATCATCGAACATATTTGTACAATAACGATTTGCATTGGTAGTAACCCAGCCATTGTTGTGATTGTATAACGAGCCATTGTTGACGGGAATGTTCTTTGCTCCAACTCCATTTTTAAAACTCAATAACTGTAATAAAGGCCTTATTTGTTTATTTTCATCAAATTTAATTCTTTCCTTTGGGGCTTTTTCAGCTGCAATAAATTTATTATTTTTTAAACGTTAATAAGGAAACATTGATATGTAAACATTGATAGCAGTAGTAGATTTATTTACGTAAGTAAGAACCAAAGGCCTTCGTTCTTACTTACGTCAGTAAGAAACCCAAGCCTTCGTTTTCTATGCCTAGAATTCTTTTTTCTTATATAAAATATTAATACTTGTTAATTTAAAGTGTGAAATAGTTTAATAGTACTTTAGAAATGATTTAGGATACGTAAACATGGACAGCAATTGTTTTTTTACTACTTAAGAAAGAATCAAAGACCTTCGTTTTCTTACCTCAAGGCATGGTGGTAAAAAACCCATGCCTTGTTTTCTTACTTACGTAACTAAGAAACCCACGTCTAGCCGTGGTTCTTACTAGTGGTAATACAACGGTTTCATTGTTGCAGCTGTGTGTCTTCATGATATAAATCCACTGCTGCCACAATGATCCAACAATGAAAGAGTTGTACAAGCAGGGTAATATGACAGACCAAGTAACGAACATACGTGGAGTCGTGTGTATAATGTTACCACTTTCATCATCGATGAAACGTTCAGAGTTACAGTTGTGCCCTTTCTACAGCGAAACACAAGTGCAGATTCCGGAATGACCCATGTTGCGTTGTGGTACCTCTTTGGATTTTTTTAATGGTTTACAGTCTATTGTCTTGAGGATTACTTTCGTGGCCAAAACCTACGAAGCCATCATTTTGTTGTGCCCTCCACATGGTAATTTACAACCCTATCTTTTGTACACCTTTACTAAATTTTAACACGTACTTTAATATGACTGACAGCAAACAACGAACTTACCTGGAGTGGTAGGGATAATGCTATCATTTTCGTCGTTCGAGGAGACATTTAGAGTTATAGAGTTCTGTCCTTTGTACGGGGTAGCACAAGTGTAGGTTCCAGAAAGACCCACGTTGAAGTGAGGGACTTCTATTTCGAATTTGGTATTATCATGATTCCAGCCTGTTATTCAAGTAAAAGAAACATGTTGTTATGTGGTTTCCATGTATTAAGCAAGTATTTCTTCCCTGCTCTCTTTAGCGCGAGTGGTTGAATAAGAATGTCTGGCATGGATTCAATAAGGCCGCCCGCGCACTGAGCGACTTGGCCACGCAGCCAGGTTGCTGCAGCCAACGAAAATTATTAGTGCGTGGTTTTACATAAACGGTAAGCATTCTCATTGGCTGCAGTGACCTGGCCACGCGGCCAAGTCGCTCAGTGCGCGGGCAGCTTAAGACACCATTAAAGAAAGATTTACTAAAATTAATTTGGTGCGCTGCTACATATATAACAGTTTGTAAATACGTGTTATAGTTAGAATATAATATTACTTAGCACAGAATAAGCCTGCAGAACTTTTAAATCGCGATTTTAACTTTTAAAATGACAGCCATAAAACGTCCACGCACATCTCTTTTAAGATTGCGGGACGAGCACATGCAATTTTATTCACTAATAATCAACGTTTGTTTCGTATCTGCACTGATTATACATGCAGGTAGGTCCTGCTGTGTCTATGTTCCATGCCACAATGGAACATTGGCCTGTTCAGAATAAACGAGGCAATGGTAAAGATTTTAAACTAAGTAAAAGGGATAGTATGTAATTTGTGATATTGACATAATTAGACAATAGCACTTCTGAGTTACTGTATTTGTTCCTCTAGGTTTTGTAAATAACGATAAACAGAAACAACTGGTCGAAATAAATGAAACTGATATATATCTTACGGACATATCTTACGGATATATAAAAAAAAGAACATTATAAGCGCTACACTCGCCAAGGAATTAAATGCAAGGCACCTTACATTTCGATGATTAACACAGTTGTCCTCATTTTCAAATATGTATGGATTTGAATACAAGTTTTTTGTCATGGGTAAATATCATGGGTAATCAAGACAAAGGTGTGAACCCATTTCTTTAATATTAAATTTCAGATTTGACACGAAAATAGTGGCTGAATTACATGTACGATGTTACAAACCAGAGTGCCACTTGCCCTTTTACGTCAAATCTTACGTCAAGTTCACATATTATTTATTATTATCTTAAGAGTTTATGTAAGGCAGAGTTCCATTAGTTCAATCAAAATGTTTAGCCAGTCACAAAACCCGAAATACGCACGAAATTCCTGACTTCATGCTTGTATCTTCCGTAGTCGTACAGGCATCCATGTGATTTCATAAATGAACTCACAATAATTCCAGCGTCTTAAATAGATTAATGTCTAACCTACATTTTTGATTTATATATAACCTATATTGGATAACCAAGTGGCAGATATATATACAGCTAATAACACCTCATGGGTCTGCATAAGTGGTGATTAACTCTCTCCCAGAATTTATTTATTTATTATCTGTAGTGAAACTATGGAATGTGCAAGCAAAAACTACCACAACATGAGTGCACAATTACCTTAATTTTACCGTATTCGACAGGATTTACTGCCATTTGTGACGTACCGCAAAATCTACAGTTCCGTTTTTTTCCTAGCTTATTGAATAAGAGCGAACATAATTACTCCTTTATCACTTTAAACAGAGATTATAAGTAACCAGTTTATATTATAAAGCACCTCGGCCTAAGAGGAAACAAAGATGTCACTTCCTTTCCCCAATATAGCTAATGGACGAAGTGCACTTAATGTGGTGGCACTGTGTGTGGCCCTCCGGGTGTAGAAAACTACTAGCAACGATTTTTCCTCTAGTTATTTGTATACCTCCAGGGCCAAATATGTTTGTACTTATAGTGTGCTTTATACTAATGCAATAAAAACATTAGAAAAGCTGAACTTTAATTCAACACTAGTCATTCAAAACAAATCATCACTAAATCAAAAAAATTTAATAACCACATGTTTATGAATACAACCAAGCTAACGGACCTATTATTTTTAAGCCTGCCATTTTCCACCACGAGCTAGTCTTAAAATGCAAATGTCAGCAACATGGAATTAGTCCAAGAATTAACACTGAGAAGGGTGCAATATTCTCCTATTATTCTCATTTTACAAGTGTACCGTAGTATTGACATTTTTTCCCGAAATTACTAGTTACATTCCCAATATAACATTTTGGGCATTATTTTTTCCAGATCAGGATGTTAACTCGTGATTAACAAAATACTTTATAGCTGTAAAACAACCACAACTTACTTGGTTTGATGTTTGTGTTTGTACTTATTATCCAGGAAGGTGTCCCAAACGAAGCAAACCAGTGACAAGATAATATAACATGGGCTTCTTTTTCAATAATTACAGTCCCATCTTCAGAAATGACTGCAGAACTTCCTTCAACAAAATAGTCTATGACAGGTGGTGTTTGTCCTGGTAGAACAAAAAGGTTCATAACTTACTTTGCTTCCACTAAATTACTTATCTTTATGCATGCAAACATTATATTCGGTGGGTTGAAATAGGTTGGGGACATAATTATTAAGACTGGTTTTAGTGTCCGTTACTCAAGAGAAATGCCAATGTGATGGATAATCGCCCAAGGTACAGGAGTCCAAAGTCTGTTTTAGCTCCCGTGTACAACCTCAACCGTTAAGGTAGGGATCGCCTTAGCCTCAGTGCATGTGACAACAAAGCCTAGAGTACATAAGGGAACTGCTCACCAGTTTGTCCTCTATGATTAAACTTTTGAAACATTGGTATAAATTCCCGACACACAACCCAATTTTTGTCCCAAATCAGCCAAACAATACACATATTAGTGACCATGATTAGGGATTTTTAGACCTTGAGGTTTAGGAGAAAAATGTTCACGCATGCAGTGAACGTGAAATCGTCTGGCCCGATGTTGAGAATACCATGCTGCAGGTCGCCAAATTGTACTGATGTCAGTTAATCACTTCACATTCCCTTTCCTCCTCTTAAACGGGGGTTAAATCGTGCCTGCTAATCACTGCAAGTTTCACGTCCACAATCTACCATAGAGAATTCCCATTCCTCCTCTTAAATAGGGGTTAAAACCTGCCTACTAACCAATGCAACTTTCACGTCCACAATCTAGTAATGAGAATTCCCATTCTTCTTCTTAAATCTTCCAAAGCGCATTCTCATTCCTCCTCTTAAACGGAGGTTGAAACCTGCCTACTGATTGATGCAACTTTCACATCCGCAATCTACCAAAGAGAATTCTCGTTGATATTCCTGGGGTAACACTATTCCTGTTCGCCAGCGTCAGTGAATCAACAACTCCATTGGAAGAATGGAAGAACTGAATGTAACTTTCCAAAAAAAGCAGTAGGAACATTTATCTTAGGGCAAACATTAAACTGCTTGTTGTTAAGATTCGTTGTTTGCAGTTTTCATACCCACGTATTTGAGAAATTCCTTGATCAATATTGGGGTACATGTCGTATGACTAGGGCATTTGCGAGTTTAGCATGGTTACTTCAATAAGACTTTCAAGTTAGTTTCATTGTGTACGCCATAATGTTATGATTTCTTTCAAACGGACAGAAAGTTGGATACTTTGTTTCAGAGGGAGAGAGAACATTGTAGTTAGAGTCATTTGCTGTGATCCAGTTGAAATGTTCAAAAATCCTATTTGTTTAACGCTTGCATGTTTAGAGTCAAAAGGACTGCATTTCACAAAACTAACCACTTGTTGTTTAAAAACTATGCTTAGTTCAAAAGTGAGGGCTAATTGGATAACCTACTTAAGAAATATAGAACAGGTCTAAAAAAGTTGGTGCTACAAGCTTTAGAAAGTTTGTGGGATCACGAAATGGAGACAGGCAATAAAGTGAGGAATGTGTGGTATGGCGGTGCCTTAAGACTTGCAAATTCTTACTTCTAAGTGGTTTGATGATTTTCCTTTGTCTTTTTAATTTCTTATAACCCCTGTGAAAAATTACTTACTGCTTCGAGAAGTGAGAATTGTACATTTAGGTTCGGCAGACTTCCATCTCCCGTGTTCACAGGCGCGATGATTTTCTCCTTCAAACTTGTGTTTACCAATACGACGACAACGGTAAGTCACAGAATTTCCAGTAGGTATTCTCCTTTCAACTAGCGGAATACAAAAAAAAATTACAATGGTTACACATTACCTACGTATATGAAAAAAATATCACACTTCATAAATCCCACTATGCCACGCATATTCTGCAGGATCTATTTGACAATAGTGGTGCATTGCCACCCTTGTTTCTTATTCTACAATGCAATGAAATTAAAGCTTATTATAAATTAGTGCACGTAAAAATACACATGAAACGCTACCTGCTAGCTAACCTTGGGTAAATGTGCACTAAATATACCTTTCTAGATTAGGGTACATCAACAATAACCGCCACCTACTGCCATCGCCGCTACACTACAGAGCCCCACTGCCATCTGCTATGTGGCATTGCTTGGTTTGCCTTCATGTATTCTGCTATAGCATTCACTAACTGCTCGCAGCCATCCAGCTGGCAGCTTCACCTGCTAATCTCAGCCTTGACACCGGTATACAGTTATTAATGAAAGAAACTGTATGCTCTTTCATCTGTCCCATCTTCAGTTTCTAAACTTAAATTATTTCTAGATGTTAAACACATATATAAATTACTAGAGGAAGCCCGATTTATGCACGGGGTTGGTCATGAATTAAGTTTACGGAAACATTTCCCGCCACTCTTCCCGACACCTTGTCAGATTGATCGACCACTCATGCCTGCCTCCTGTTTGCTTGCAGGTAGAATGGGAGAGCGCATTTCCAGTGCGGGCGCGAGGAGGGGAGAACTGATTGTTGGGCCCGACAACTTGTCAGATTGAACCTTTATTGAGTTGATCGATCACTCATGCCTGCCTCCTGTTTCCATGCAGGTAGAGTGGGAGAGTGCATTTTCAATGCGAGCACGAGGAGGGAAGAAGTAGTTTTCCTTTTAGCCTTCCTTTTAGCCGGCCTCCAATATTATTATAAAGATATATAATATAAAGTATATACATTATATGTAATACACGTATATAATGTCTGTATATATATTTGGTTTAATGAGCAGACTGATGACGAGGGATCATGATTAAATAAACGTAGGTTCTATAATGCTGGCTATTACCCTGGAACAATCAGCAAGTGGGCGAGCGGGTTCATACTTGCCACAGTAGCAAAGAAAAAGGGCGAGCGACAATGAGAATGGACATGAGCACTAATAATTAAAAACAAACACAATATTGCTTCAATAATGCTGACTATTAGAGCCGAGTGAGAATCAGCTAGACCGGCGTATGTTACACCTGAGAACAACTAGTATATAAATATTTCGTATATTTATTTGAAATATATTTACTTTATTACACAGGTAAAAAAAATTCGATTAGAGTTAATATCACGTATTAGTATCACAAACTGGCTCACCTTTTAACTCTTGATGATTATAGAAAGCTATGATGTTGGCTACTGGTACAAATTTGCAATTTCGTTTCTGATCCTTTTCTTTTGTTTTATCGTTTTCTTCTGACTTCCCATCTGAAGATGAACGTTCCTTTGATTTATCGCATTGTCCTTTACAGCCATCTGCCTCTAAATACAGAGATGATGAATTTTCATCTGTCACTATTCCTGCTTCAGTAACTGCCGATTCCCCCGAGTCAACCTCACCTCCATCAAAGTCATGGTTCATTTCTGGAGAAGAAGTAACTTTGGCATTCCCACGAACTTCTTCACGTGTAGTTTCTTTATATGTTGGTACCTGCGTAGTTACCGGATGATGAACGCTTTCCCTGTCATATTCTGTCTAAAAAATTGACAATAAATGCCCTTTTGATTTATTGTTTTAGAATACTATCTTACTTCTTAGAACGCTGTTATTTGCTACTTATCATATATGTACTATCACAAAAGGTCCGAAAATATTCTATAATTTTTCACCCCGAGTGTATTCCCCCCCCCCCCCCCATAAACTCACGAGTGCTACTTAGAAAGACGAGTTGGAAGCATGAGGGAAATTATTTGTCAATTAATAGCACACGTGATTGTTTCATGGGACAAAATACTTGTGTAGAAAAAAAATCTGATATTTTCAGTACCTTACACGTTATTGCACTAGAAGTTGAATCAACATCACTAGAATCCTATTTTATCAAACCAGCACTAAAAGACATCAATTTTCCTCACACACGTGAACTGGTGTTGAGTCAAGAGGCGAGACACGCAATTTCTGCTTCAGTCAGCCTTGGCTTGCAGTAGCCATCTGCTTCACCGCTTCACGCTCGTTGCATTTTTCGTATCTATATTGTATTTTTCGTATCTATATATTAGGGCATAACCTACATAACATATTTTTAACGTGTGTTATCCGAGAAAATGGGTACGATCAATTGTTTTAAATTTTACCGTATGGGGTCGCGACCATGAACGAGAGATGGAACCTGCGGTAATATGATCATAGGTAGTCCCTTTCATGTCACTCCAGGCTGTACTGATATGTCTATTTGTACTTCTATCCTGTTTTCACCTCGCTTCTGCTAAATATTGTCAAAAACACCAAAGAACTCGTTTTTGTTTATCATGAGAGCATGTTACCACAAAAATCGTTCAACTTACTTCTTTGCTGTGATCGGGTAAGCCCTGAACAATATCAGTAAGTTTTGTCCCTACATGGAAGAGAAGAACATGTTATGCATATAAAAACCAACTGTATTGCTATCTTTGGAGTAACCGAAAATGTGACACATACTGGTCTTTGACAAATTCACTCTACAAAAAGCGTAACCTTAAAACTAGTAAATTTGTGTCCCAGTAACCTTCGCAAATTGTTCTGGCAGTGTTACTTTTATTCAGCAAAACATACTAATAATTGTAATATTAATGAAAAAAAATAAGGGCAAAGGGATACTCGCAAGTTTTCGCTATTGCAAGAAAGTAGTGCTACTAAACCAAATTTTGTGGCCGGGACCAATATAATTCAACCTGAACTGACATCCCCCAATTGACCGTCAAAACTTGGTCAACCCCTTTCCTGAAATCGGGTTCCCTGTTTGACACATTGCTGTATTATATTCAGTCAACTTAAACGTTACAAACAAATGTAAAGGTTAGTAAGCAATCAGCCAGCATCGAAAAATGTACTAGAAATGACATGAGGGTTTCTCCAAAAAATGGCAACCTCTAACTTATGGAACTATTCCAGCCATTATGGTCATTCCAGTCATAACCTTAATGGGCCAACATTATGGTTATGCCTGAACGTTAAGTACTACATATAACAATGAGTGAATTGTATTTTAAACCAAGAGTTGTCATGCTACTGTTGCATTATGTTAACAATGATATTTTTTTTTATAATTCGTATGTTCAGCAGAGATACTGAAAGTTTCTGCCATTCTCATGCTGTGGTATATTTTGAAGCAAAAATTAAAGTTTGTTGGCCTATTTTATGGACATTTTCAGCCTACACTTAAATTGACATTGTTTGATACTGAATTCACAAAATGCAAGGCGTTTTGGATCAAGTGTATTCCAGTTACAATGTTTGGTTGTTTATTCTGGCCGAGGGAAATTTGTAGTTGCAGTTTGGATGTACAATTTTTCAGCTGTTTAACTCTTACCTTCACAGAACATGTCAGTGAGTCCCCACTCATGGTTAGAACATCCTATTTCTCTCGTGCCTGTTTTGTACTCAGTTCCAGGGCTGCACTTTAAGGTCACGTAATTACCAGCCAAAACAGTGCTGTCGCAGTTAACAGGTTCAACATTTCGTTCAGAAAGTATTTGCCGAAGCTCTTCACAGATGCACTGTGCTAATTAAACAATTAAAAAAGTTAAACAATTTGACAACTAAAACTACCAGCAGTTCTTAGAAAAACTAGTAACAAGTAATGCAAAATATAGAAAAACAACATTACAAACTGCAACCAACTTCCACTTGAGTGACCACTGCCTTCATCACCACTCCAAAAATAATCACTTTTTCTACAGATTTCCCTCGTACTACTGAAATAACTAAAAATTAGTAGGAAAACTATTGAAATACGATAAAACGAATCAAGAACCCCTACAATCATAAAAACAGTTTATATTTCGACACAACTTGTCACAGCGTGAAGACAATTCCATCAGAGCTTAAATCCAGATACCTACTACACCAAATGTTGATGTATTCTTCGTTTACGAGTTTGTTTAGATAAACAAATATGTTTTGAAATATGTTAAGAGTTTATAAACATTTAAAACCCTGACACTTATAAATATAGGTTCAATCTTAGGAATTGTGAACATCATAATGCATTAGTTAAGCAGTGGTCGGGGAAGCAACCGGAAATGAAGCAGGAAATCTCTTTAATATGGACTCGATGACACCAACGTTTGGTGTAAATGTAGGCGACTTGTTTTCTGCTCCGAGAAAATCATTGCAACAATATACAGGGTGTCCAAAAATTATTCACCCCATAATGAAATTCAATAAAATAAAAAAAACAGATATTGAAAAACCGTCAACTTGTATGTTCATGTCAGTATATCCCCTTGTCCGGTTTTATTTAAACACTGCATCCACTCATCTTTTCAGATAAGGAAACCTTGATTGCCAATAGTACTAATTTCAAGTTCACCAGTAGCTATCCCCGAATTTTTTCTTTCCTTCTACACGATTTGAGAAATCTGCATTTTCGTAGCTGAATTCAGTCTTTCTTTATCTCTACACTATAAATCAAACTCTTAGCCGAACGAGTCCGCTATCACTCAACCGGTGTATCTGGCTTTCGTATTAGCTACATGTTCATATTTTCTTTTCTGGCAATTGCTGTTTTGTAGATGCTTCTGTAGTCTTTTATTCTACACATAAATCTGCAGAATTCTATCTACGAAACCGAGCAATGGTTTTATGGTCTGTATAAACACTTTCAGGCTAATTCTTACATGTGTGCTTCCTTCAGTGTAATTCGTTCAGCTTTGTGGTTATTCGTAGATTCACCTCTTAATACTGCACCGAACATTCAAGCAAAAGAAAATAGGAGTAAATAAAAACAACAAATTCTTAACTCTGTAACCTCTCTACGCGTAAAGTAGATTTGTTAAACAAGACTACGAAATAGTTGAAAGCAGAAAAATGTGCCCATTGTGCAGTTTAATGAATGTTGTAACGTAGAAGCCTAAAAGTGCACACATATACACATTAAAACTCAAAATGTATCTTATCTTAGACCCATTATCAAAAGTAGCCAGTAATAAAAAATTATAAAAACACACACGAAAGCCATGAGTCGATTGCAAGTAAAATATCCATCTTCTGCCTTATGAAGATGGACATTTTACTTGCAATCGACTCATGGATTTCACGTGAATGACCATTGCTTGCTAGGACGTGTTGAAAACGGACAGAAACTCAAAAAATGTTTTAAACTTTAAAACTAGACGGGACTTCGATGTGTGCTTGTGGCTAGCACACATCGAAGTCCCGTCTAGTTTTAAAATTATTTTATGGTACTGTCCGTTTTTAACACGTCCTAGCAAGTTCTGCCTTGTGAAGATGAATATTTTCCTTGCAATTGACTCATGGCGTTCTTGTGTGTTTTTACAATTTGTTTTTACTGGCTACGCTTGATAGTGGCTCTGATATGAGCCGAAACGTACAGTTTTTATGTGTATATGTGTGCACTCTCAGGCTTGAACTTTGCAACATTTTTCAAGTACCTTTTCAGTTTAATTACAGTTTAATGATGACCGTGCCTCTTGCTAACTGGACAACAATATTTTTGCACATTGTCTACACCTTCATCAGTCATCTTAGTCATGTAAGGGTGAAATGCAAAACAAAGTTACTCATCCGGTGCTGGCATGTCTGTCCATAATTTTCAAATTTTCAAAATATGCATATTATGCCTTAAAGACGGAAAAGCCAAAGGCTCAACAAGAATTGACTGAATACAGGTGCAAACCTATTTTCGTTTGCTTTTGGACTTATACGTCAGACTGCTTGAGCGGGGAATCTAACCCACGACTTTTGAAACCAAAGGCCGAGGTCCAACCTCTTAGCGATACTGACACGGCCTTTTTTCTTAAAAGGAAATATCTATAGGCAGCATTAAACACGTGCATATATACTTATAAACATACATACTGGCAGTGTCAATATGGCTCAGTGGTACAACCTAGGCCTTTGGTTTCAAAGGTCGTGTCGCAAATCTTGTACTTGGCATGTTTGCAGGGGCCAATTACCAATCTTAAGAGTCTTATTTGACGAATTTTCCATAGGTTACAATATCTATGTCTTGTAATTTAATTTCCGGTTTCTACCTCTAGAACCCTCTAGAACTTTCTTTACCCATAATACCCTTGTTATTTTGCAGTTGTTAGGGGTTACCAAATCGTATTTAGACAATGGGGCCAGCATGTAAAATCAGAACGCATTCGGGCCAGCCAACTGGCTGGTCCTCGTTCGACCCCTGCTAGGTCTCCTAGTTAGGAGGATTTTTGGGTAGGACTTTAGTAGGCCTAATTTTTGGTTAGGCTCTTTTCCCCAACCTAAACTAAGCCTTTTTTGTTAACCCTAAAGGTCCCCAGCCACCCCATCTCCAGTTTTTGGTTCAGTCCAATTAGTTTTAGCTCTCCCACAGTTAGTATATTTTCGCGTTAGGTCGTGGGTTCGATTTCCCCGCTCAGACAGCCTGACATATAAGTCCAAAAGGCAACATAAATAGGTCTGCATCTGTATTTATTTATTAAGCCTTGTTTGTGGATTTAAATTCGTAAATCCAGAAAATTTTGATTTACGAATTTAACGAAATTTTACGAACTTACAAAAACAGTGAAATAGAATCAATAAAGAAAAATTGCCACACAGCCAGAACCAGCGTTAGTTTGAAGAAGAAAAAATAACCGTGAAAACTCATTAGGTTGGTTGTAGGTTATTGGTAAGATTTTCCTAATTCAAAGATGTTACAAACGTGCTTTTAGGTATCATTTTACATTTCAAGTCTTTAAGTTTTACGATATCACCTTCAAAACATCGGAATTAGTTTTAGTTTTACGGTAATTTCTGCATAATTCCCTGATAAATTATTAAAATCTGATTAATTTTGGCATGCAAGAATCAAAATCCCAGAAACTTATTGCCCTAACAGATTTCTGGGATTTTGACTCTCATTACGTGTGAATTAATCAGACGTTGATCATTTAACCGGAGAAATTATTCAGAAATTACAGTAGCACTAAAAGACTTGAAATGTAAAATGGCACGTATATGTACGAAGTACGTGCGTAACGTTTTTGAATTAGGAAAAACTTAGCCAATGCAACCAACCTTACAACTTTTCACGGTTTCTGTCTTTTTCAAATTACTGTTGATCTTTGCTGAGTGGCAGTTCTTCTATGTAATACGGTTTAAAATTTTTTTTTTTTTGCTTTTATTTTTGATAAAAAACATTTTGCATCTAAAAGCCCTTCACGGAACCCATAGGAAACTCTAACTTGTTCAAGGTAGGGCTTTACTTGCTTGGGGATGAAAATGTTTAGTCTACAGTACATTCACTACAGAACACTCAATACACAGCATTAAAATACCTTTCTTACCTGGCATGCAGGAGGGGAGTGGGTCTAGTGAACCATCTGAGCAAGTTAGAGTGGCAGATTCCCCACTTTCTACTCTTTCTTTCGTTCTTAAAAATAATTTGTAATTTTCTGCACAAACAACAGTTACACGTTCTCCATGCTGTAAAATATGCTCCTAAAACAAAAAGAAGACGTCATCACAATTCTCAAAATAATTGGCGATTAAATTATTAATTTAAATAATTTTTTTAATTAATTTCTTTGAGCCTTAAGTCAGCCGAAGCAATTTAATGCTTATTTGGCTGAACCGGCTCAATTTTGAACATTACCAGACTTTGAGAAACCCTCTGAAACTCTGAACGTAAGAATGTTCAGAATTGGCCAGAATAATTCCCATAGCAAGTGAACGAGCTTGGTGGCCTCTCATGCTACCCTGTCCGGCAACCTGGCGGGGACTTTGCCAAGGTCCCCGTCGTTCGACCAGATCCGCAAACCTCAAGCAAACAGGCTGAGGTCTCTCACTGCTCAGCCCCGATGACCGAATGGATACGAATTGCAAAATATTGGTTGGTAGGTTGATTGGTTGCACCTTTGTAGCCTGGGTGGACTACCCAGCTCAAATCAAAGGGAAGAATGCTATGAAATTTCGCCACATTTCTAGATGTGATCTCGATTTTGTCGTAAACTAATAAATTATAATCCACGAAATTACGATTTTCTAATTTATCGATTTTAACACTCGCCACTGTAAATTTTACATCCTGAATAGTTAAAGGATTCCGACGAAGAATACACTGTGCTGTTGGTAATCAAGTGTATTTTTTTTTTAAATGTCAAAATAAATCTTCATTGCTTTCATATAGATAACAGTCTTCATCGACGTAAGTCAACAAAATAATAACGTTTGATTATGGCATTACAACCACTGGAGGAAGGCAGGCAATTGGGGGGGGGGGGGGAAACAAAAGAATCGACTCACATTCGTTTCATGTTAAAAAAAAGAAATCAAGGAGGAATTCGTCCAACATGGCGACCGAACTGGCGTTGACACTATCACTAGGAATCCCACAGCGAAACCTGAAATCGCCGCAGCATGAGAAAACGGCTTATATAAAACGAAGGTAAACAGCAGACGATGTATTTACACTGCAACTTGGGACAATAAAATTGCTTCGTATAATAATTTCAAAGTTCATGGTTGCTATGGACCGGTTGCTATCCCGTGTTGCAAGAAGGAATAGGCATAATCTCGAACGCATTTCTCTTATGAAATTAAAATGGCAGCTAAAAATTAGGCCTAAAAGTTCTGATACCTTTAGAATTATTTAAATGCTGTCTTCACACCCATGATAACACCGTCTGACCTACAATTTTGACAATTCCAACTGTTAACAATTAGCCTTTGCCATTGTGGTACGTGCCAGAGGTGTGCGCTTCAACGTTGTCATAGGTGGCGGCATGGGAGCCGCACATCTTATGAATCTTTTGATTATTGGAAATTTCTATTGTTTTACTGATGACTGTTCGGCTTGCAGTTAAATGCTGTATTATTAATACCGGTATTT
>JAHWFP010081580.1:95909-119676 GCA_023313725.1 Lithobius niger
TTGAGGGCTGAGTATGCATGCCACACGCAGTCCTAAAACTGCACGGACATTCCTTGACAGCATGCAGGGCAACAAAGCCAACATGGCGTTAACATGAATACTGTTATGTGAGGTGTTTTTAACTTTTTATCTTTTATATTTATCTCTGAAGAAAGTATTGCTTCAATTTCTCGTTGATACTGAAATATAAGTGTGTTGATTTGTTGCCTGTGCTACTGGCTTAGTGTTTTATTCATACCTAATGAAATGTTAACGTGCCATACTCAAGTAACATAAACACATCTATTAAACCAAAAATGTCAACGTTAATATCACGTCATTTCCCCCTTTACTGGAGGACTAGATGCAATAGCTTTTTGTATTGAAGAAACGACGTGATCACGTTCATTTCTCCAAACATCAACGTTGAATCCTTCAGTGCAAACACGCCTATTCAGCGAAAAATTTCTGTGTTAATATCACATCATTTTTAACCTCTGCTGTAGGACTACTTGCAACAGCTTATTGCATTGATTAAACGTTGTGAACACGTTTACACAACCAGACATCAATGTTGAACGTTTCAGGTTGACTGAACCTAGTAACATGCGTGAAATAAATGTAAAATATGAGTGTGATGTGCCACGTGTATAATTCGTCATGGACATTTGCATCCAGTATACCAGACACAGAAGTGATTTCAGCATGTTGCTGGCGACACCAGTCAACCTTTGTCAGCCACTACTATAGAGAACTAAGCGATGCCCAAAGCATGATGTCCCTTTGCCCCATGTTCACTGGCAGGTTCATCAATCACCGGACAATCACGGCAATCGTGGAGTATGGCTGGTTGGTGGTTTATTGTATGTTGATGGTTGGAAAATTTCCCGCCAGCTAGGCTCGGGTTCAGCTGAACCCTCCTCCTTTTGAACGAATTGCACAAAAATGGAGGTTAGTGTTTTCGGAACACAGTAAAACGGATTTTTAGAACTATAAATTGTTTTTCCTTATCCTAAAATGCCTACGTTTATGGTAACCCATCCACCAGCTTCGGCCCCGCGTTTCAATGAACGTCGAGTTTTCAAGTGAAAAGTGACGAGAGCTAACAGGGGCCACTGTCACCAGCTCAAGAATCCACCAGGTGGAAGAGGCGATAGGTAGCTCGAAGTTTGGTAAAAGTGGAAAGATAAAAAGCATATTTCAACGAACTAGCTAAAATACGGGTAAGCATTTTAGGATAAGTAAATACAATTATTAGTTTTTTTTACACTCCATTTTTCCACTGCGAAAATGAAAGATGTATTTACTTACAACATTTGGAGGTCGAAATCGAAGGCATTGAACCAAACATGGGAAAGATCTGATCAACGACAAGACCAGTGGAAGCATAAAGTGTCCCTATCCTCCATAAAAAGCCAGTTTAAAAAGAAATTTGGATTGAACCCATTGGACTACAGCATTTGTACAATGCCAATCAGATTGTAAATAATGAACTTAAATGTAGGCAATGATACGGAGGTCAGTTTTAATTTCCTGGATCGTCTAGGGATATCGAAGCCCACTGTTTCACTGCCTACCTTGGCAGTATGAATGATTTCAGCTGGTTTTATTCTTAACTCTCTCCACTCCCTTTTGGAGGAATTTAGGGCACAAAACAAAGAAGGGTTTACATGCATCTTTTTTTCAATTAAAGTATCACAGATAATAATAATAATAACTGCAATCGAGCCGTACCAGTAAAGGTTGTCAAAAGGTGGTCATATCTCCTTTGTCACCAGGTGGTGTGATGGCGTAATCTGGGGAGTTACGAACCTAAGAAGCATGATTGTATTCTTCTGGGCCAAATGAAACCAACTTACTATCACAAAGCAAGTCCTCTGAGTGTGAAGTGAAGCACAAATAAAAACTACAAAACGGAGTTTGAGTCAAAACATGTAGCAGAGTTTGCAGTAAGGGGGTTGCAAGTAAGAACTACAGCTGCGGATATTAATGGTGGGAATGGGGAACAATTATTTCCTACTGGCTTTTTGCAAGAAGCGTCCTTCACCCTCTTGCTCAGCATAGATCCCCAATTGGTAGCCGATGTTATCACTTCAAAACGGAACTGAAGAACTGAATGTTCTATGTTCTATCATTGTCTTCAAACAATCAGATGCTACATAGAGAATGCTGAATTTAGGCAGTTTGTTGCAAAGGAAGCTAAATTAATCTCCGTTGGATCACCATTCCGTACATACAATCCAATACGAACGGATTTTTTCGTTCGTGGTACTGAACTTTTAGCGCTTTGTGTGAAGAAGTAGTGCGCTTTGAAAGAAGCCGATTTCCTGCCTGAAGCGATGAAAGCGGAACTAGATTCTGCTTGGTTAAGCCATTGCAAGTTAGGGTTCCTTTAAAACAAATGGAAGAGGGTAAGAGTTTAATACGTCTCTGCCTCAGAACCAGTCCCGTTGGCATTTGACAACAACTGCAGAGTTCAAGTCTTTCCTGGCATCCCGATCGAACACAAAGGTATAGCTGTGTGAGTGTTTGCAGCTATTAAAGAAAGTGGTGTTGTTCCACACCAACTCTTTTAATTAGGGAATTTGTGTGTTTGTAATTTGATATTCCAATAAAGAGACACTTACTTGCAATCATCTTTCGGTGTGCATAACGACATAGTTGGAAGGTCACATCTGTCTAAGAACACCTTTACAGGAAAGGACTGATTGATCAAATTGCTGATGCTCCTACTACAACAGGAATTGATTGTGTCAAGAGACCTAAACAAAGTTATCGACTAGATGGGTGAAGTGGCAAATCTGGTACCACTAGGATCTTGTAGAACACGACTGATTCAATGGTTTCGGAAGGCTGATTGGACCAAGAGGAATTCTGGGAAGACCTAAACTCGTTGAAGGACCTGCCTCAAGAGGACTTGGAATGGTGGCTGCCCCAACCCAATGTGAGCGTAGGCATACTCATAAACCCAACATTGCCTAAAACATTGGCCAACATCTGACATTCACTGATGCTTCAAAGAAGGGGTGGAGAACGTTGGGTGCCCACATATATTCGGATCAAGTTGCTGGAATCTGGTCAGTGGAAGAACAAGAACTGCAATACATGAACTGGTCACTCGATCTGTGCTGGAAGGTGTCAGACAACTCACTAGCGGTTGCTTACATCCGGAGGGATGGAGGCACCAGATCCACACCTCTGATGAACGAAATGTCGGACCTTTTGTAGTTATGTCAGAAGATAACTGTGACGCTACCAACCCAGGCATGCAGCAAGGAACTTGAACGTGATGGCAGACGAATCTCCAGGTCGGACAAAGTCCCAATAACGGAATGGATTTAGTTTCTTTGTTGGGGAAGGCCATTTGTAGAACATTTGAGACCCGAACTAACTGGTAACTATCAAACTTTATATCATTTCCAGATAACCCAGCCTGGGGGAACTGACATTCTCAGCCTATGCTGGAAAGGGATGACAGGGTACGCATTCCCATCCTTCTCAATCCTACAGAGGATCCTGGAGAAGATCAGCGCATATCAGAGCTCCTTCATCCTCATAGCCCTGCTGTGGCCAACACCGCCACGGTTTGTAGACCTAATGCAACTGGAGAAGGATCCAATTCCACTGCCACTATAAGAGGATCTGCTGTCCCAACATGAAGGAAGAACGCTACACTAAAACCTTCCACTGCCTTGTATTTAGAACTGGAAACTTTAACGAGGACGTACTCTGGATTGGTGTTTTCTGTGGAAGTGATTAATCGACTCCCCCAGTGCCATAGAAGTTCTACAGTGAAAGTCGATGAATCGAAGTGGAAACGCAAGCACTCTTTTGTTCATTAAAGAGAAGGTAGACCTATCTAATCCCATGGTGATTTCTTTGTCAAAATTCTTAGAACACCTATTCCAACTCAGCCTGTCAACATTGGCAATTAAAGGGTACCGTTATGTGAACAAATCGGCCCTCGCTTGCACCAATAATGCAGAAATCACACAAAGTAGAATCATCTCTAGGGTAATGCAGGCGTTTGAGTCCAATGATCCAGAGTGAGAAAGTCATTCCCGGAATGGAAGTTGTCTCTCGTTGTTTATAGCCTATCAAGGGCACCTTACGAACCAATGGTGTTGTCTTCTATTGATCATCTTTCTCAAAAGACGACCTTTCAAGTCTCACTGATTTTCAAGAATTTGTATTTTTCTGTAATGCAACCTTACACCCTGCTCCTTGTGCTTTAGTGGGTTTTTTAACATATTATTGATCCAAGCGCTAATTAAGTCAATTTCCCTGAATGGTTTGAAAGAAAAATGCCTCTTTTATTTTTCAAATAAAAAAGCATTACGATTTTATCACTTGAGGTTCGACTATATTTTAATGTAAGCAGAAAATTTTCTTAGGTTTGCATCAAAATGCTATCATTCTTCCAAGTTGTTCTGTCCAATTCAACTGATCTCTGAAGTTGGGTTGATTTTAACTTTTTAAGAATTAACTTGTTTTGCATATTAACTGATTTTGTATTCTTCTCTGCAGAGTTAGTTCAGCCTCAGATTGTAACACAATACGTCCGATCCACCGTGCCCACGTTTGAGGAAAGACCAACATTTAAACCGTATAAGCCAAAAGATTGTCCATTTGAAGCAATTCCAAGCGATCCCGTACGCGTAGCCTTTGGCGGAAGGGTGTTGCTTCAATCAACAACTTTGCCTCATGGATCTATGTTAACATACAGATGTTATGACATATTCTTTCGTCAAATGGAAGGAAGTAATACTACAGAATGCTACAATGGAGTATGGTCACGTCAAAAGCCTTACTGCAAGAATATACGTGGTGTTGGTGGTAAGTGCAATCAATCCTTTTTTTTTGTGTTTGTGGCTAAAATACTTTTCCAGCCCTGAAACCTTGTTTTATTTTTGAATAAGCTGCCTAAAAATTTTAATATATTATATTGAAAACCAGCGATAATTACCCAGAAAGAGTAGTACCAGTCCAGGAACTTCTTAAATTCTTTTCTTTGAAGTCAAACACATCTTACTAATAATAAGCGGTGTCAATTGAAGCTCTTCATCAGAAAATTTGGAAATTTTAACGAACTGTAAGCTGACCCTGTATAAACTCAACTAAGCCATTTATAACAATTTTTAAATAAATACAGTAACTGTAGAACTGACTTGAAAATCTGCTATTTTCGGTTAAGTGGGGTTTATGTGTTTCGACGTGAAAAGTGCCTAACTTAATTGACTGAGTTACCTTTGGAAAGTAGGGCCTTCGGATCACCATAGACCTGACCACCAGCTGCTTGATTTGTGAATAGTGAATACCACTGGGTTCACTTAGGGACTTAACAGCCTTACGTAAATAACCTTTTCAGTGGAGGGTAATACGGTGTGCCTGAATTGCCCGTTTCTCCGTTTTTATATCAAGCGCGAAGAGCCCGCCATAACGATCGTGCATGCAGTGATTGTTACTCAACCAACTTTTGAAACTGTTCAACTCGGCTGCAATAGTCAGCATCATTGAAGCACCATTGTGTTTGTTTCCTATTGTTACAGAGCAAATCCGTTCTCACTGTCAGCCGCTCGCCCTTTTTCTTTGCTACCGTGCTAAGAATGAACCCGCTCGCCCTCTTGCTTATTGTTCCAGGGCACAGTTGAAACTAATAGTCATCATTATTGAAGCTATATTTCGTTTGTTTAATCATGATCCCTGGTATGGTCTGATTCCTCATTACGTCTGCTCATAAGCCAAATATATTTATAGAAGACGCTTTATCCATCACATTGAAAATTCTGAAATTTAATCGTGGATGTCCTTCCGTTTGTAAAAATGACACGGTTAGTTCAATAACTTGGGGCCATTATTGGAAAATACAAAGAGTTCAGGTCATGCTCGTGTGTCCACAAAATATTTCTTTAACCCTTGATTTGGCATTGTGTCATGTGTCCTGATTTAGCATTGTGTCATGTGTCCTGATTTGGCATTGTGTCATGTGTCCTGATTTGGCATTGATACATACTACAAACTCTAACAAAAACCAACGCCCCCAACAAGTATCAAGAGCTTTGATAGGTCTCTGGGTCACCACGAGTGAATAGAGAAGGAATAGCACAGTGGTTAACATACTCGCCTCCTGACTAACACAGTGATGGTTGGAATCGCTTGACTGAATTTTTAACCCATGGGACGTAAAAAAATTGCTGTAAGTGTGTCGACTTTATGAGTTAAAGGAATACTAAACCTTGCAAGTATGAATTTTTTTTTATCGTTAGTTTAAATACTGGAATTAATGTTAAGAGGCCTCCGACGGCAGTAGGTGTTAGTGCTTGAGCCTTACGAATTTTTAAAGGCACGTGCTTGGCTCCCAATCGTTGGGCAAAATCCCGTTTTGAATGAATCGCGCGGAGTAGTTTTCTTCCTGCATTCCATTCTGTCGCCTCACCTGCGCAGGCGCTAGAAACAATACAGTGTTGCCAGGGGCTATCACAGCTTGGTGCTTGGCACAAGGTGAACTGTATGTCCTCGCCCCACCTGGCTTTAAGAAAAATGACGTCACAGCCTCTCCGTGCCGTTTCTCATGCCGTTTCTCATCTTGATAGGTGACTTAAAAATGACAGTTTGTGTTATTTATTTCCACGTTACTATCGACGCAAGCGAGATTTTATAAGTCTTCAAAGGGTTTTTAGGGTCTTAGCTAACATAAAAAATTGGAAAAGTGATAGTTTTAGTGTGCCTTCAGTAAGCATTATTTCATTATGAAGCAGTCTAACCAAAAATTTTGTTGTTACCACCTCAATAGACTCAGTCAAGAATACAATCGAGTATTAAGTATTAAGTAAGTATGAGCACTGTGACACTTATTGAAATTTCGCTACAATTTTTCAAAACCTTCTTACAGAAATAAAGATGCAGATTATCTTATGAAAAAAAATAGTCGACTACCTTCATACTACACGTGCCTTATATGCTCCTAGTTCCTGTAGCTATTTTAAGTAACATTAATTAATATATATTTTGTATTTTGTAGTTTTTGCCGTACCGCCTCTCCATATTACCCTTCCCGGAACTGAACAGGCTATTATCACAGACGGAGGTGATGTTGTGGTTACACCTAAACATAAATGGATTTATGTAAGCTGCTATTCTGTGGAACATCCAATTTTGACCATAAATCAAGCTTCCATTAACGAAAGTAAGTAAATGATGGAGTGGGGCAATACTCAATTAGGCATAGTTAACTCAAAAGTATGACTGATATGACTGTAGGTATCTTCTAATTAGTCATTTTTGCAGGAACTAATAAACAGAACCACGTCGTAAAATTGCGATCTATATTAGGAGTGCTTATTAAAGAGTTCCATTATAATGAGCAGTGTTGGAGATTGTTAATGTTTTGTGCCAGCGATGATGGTTAGCCCCCAAATTAGCGAATATTGTACTGAAAAATGCACCCATCTAAAAAGGAATTTTAAATGGTCCTGATTTCCATGTGGGAAAAGCGTAGTCATTATCGGATATTCCATGAGTCTTTGTTGACTGTGCTCGGTCAGCTACAAATTACTGCCGTACCTTTTGTATCTTAGCCATGTTGAACCTAAGTTGGATTTATTTAGAAAAGTTGGAATTGGACCAACCTCTTTTATAAACATGCTGGATAGAGACACAGCTTCTTTATATGTGAAGAGGAGTAAGGCTCAGTTTCAGGTAGCATGCAATCCAAGTTCATAACAGACCGCTAAAAACTGTCGCGAGGCGTGCTAAGAGCACCCATATCACAGCATTGATTAGTGTTAGCGGGATGCACAAGAAGTCTTTGGACGATTTATTGCTACGTCAGAGGATCATTTAATAATTATTTTAACGAGAATAGAAAAAGCCGTAGCACAATATACACACTTACCTTGGTCCTTCGTCTGTTTGAATTCATGAAATTAAACCTCTGGAGTCTTTGGCAAAGAGTTACGCAGAATGATGCCACTGTAGTTAAACTGTAAATAATTAAGCGTCAATGCAGTGTTTTAAGTTTAAAATCCTCCTACCACGTGTCACGAGTACGTTTAACAGTTCAGTCCACGTGCAAGAGCAATTCTTTTTTGGCGTGTTTGCCCCGTGACTGGTGGTAGAATCTTAGGCTAAGAGGATGACGCATCGAATTTCTGCTGCCAAACCTTATCACATACAAGGAAGCCTTGGTAGAGATTACTAGTTTAGGCTGATTGCATCTAAGGCACCAGAGATCTTACTTCTGATTTCGCGGTCATTCATTGCCGTCGGGAAGACATATTTCCCATATTTGGCATAATTTGGTATTTCTCGATACCCAAAGACTGCTTAATAGTAATGTATGAAGTAGTTGTTGAATTACTCTATCTTCAACAATTTCGTGAAAGAAGTTTCACGTCTCTTCGTTTAGGTGTCATGCCTAAAAGTAGACATGTGAAACTTCCTTCAATTAATTGCTTAAGATAGAGTAATTCTACCATTATGTCAAAACTTACGAGAATTCAAGGTTCTACTTTTTGTTGTTGAATTAGCATTAGCAAGATGGTTCTAAGAGAAATTATTTAGAAACAATGTAGAACAAGTCAAGGATGTGACAAGATTTTACACTTATAGTGTCAGATCCTTTACTTGCTGCACATTTTTCCTGAACAATTTTTCTCAAATATTTTACGTCTAGTTAATTTCCGCATTTGAACTTCAAAAGATCTGGAACTCTTTACTTAATTTTACTGATTCACAACCTAAGTCCTCAATTATGGAGCACGATGAGTCAAAAATTTGAAAACAATCTTATAATGGATTCAAAAGTGGATATCCAGGTCCGCTCTCGTTCAACAATGCTTTACTTCTGGCAACTTATATACTAAACTCTGGGCTTTTAAGGTGTATGTGCGCCCTATCCTTGAATACGCGAGTCAAGTTTGGGCACCAGCTTTACTTAAGGATATTGACCATCTTGAATCTGCCCAGAGACGCTTCACAAAAACCTACCAGGCATGAGAAATTTTTCCTACGATCAGCGGCTGACAATTTTATGGTTGGATTCTTTAGAACTCCGCAGACTAAAGGTAGACCTTGTTCTGACGTACAAAATTGTCCATAATCTTCTCCCAATAACTATACCTTTTTTTGAGGTTAGTAGTGTGACAATAACTAGAGGTCACGGACTTAAGCTGGTAACCCCAAAATTTAAATTAATCTGTAGTAAACTATTTTTGTGTGTTTGAATTGTTCCTGTCTGGAACTCACTGTGCACCAACATTGTTTTCGCCTCGCCGGTGAATATTTTCAAGAGGCGTTTGCATGTGTGGTGCCTGAAACGACACCTTTCGCGTCCCGATCTATGCCCATAAGTAATAATGGTCTGTATTTTTTTTGTTATATTTGACGATAGTCAATTTTGGCTTGAACTGATAAATTTGAAATTTGTACCATTCCTAATGCACACTCTTGTGGTAATTGTCCTGTTTAATTTTCGGTAAGTTTTTAGTAGCCATTAACATGGGCCTTTCTTGCCGTTTTGCTGTTTCTTGGCAAATAATCTTTATTATAATATTGGAGGCTGGCTAAAAGGAAAGCCAAAAGGAAAACCACTTCTTCCCTCCTCGCCCCCGCATTGAAAATGCACTCTCCCACTCTACCTGCATGGAAACAGGAGGCAGGCATGAGTGGTCGATCAACTTAATAAAGGTTCAATCTGACAAGTCGTCGGGCCGAACAATCACTTCTCCCCTCCTCGCGCCCGCATTGCAAATACGCTGTCCCGTTCTACCTCCATTGAAAGAGGAGGCAGGCATGAGTGGTCGATCAATCTGATAAGTCGTCAGGAAGAGTGCCGGAAAAATGTCTCGGGAAATGTGTCCGTAAACTTAATTCATGACCGGCCCCGTGCATAGCACGGGCTTCCTCTAGTGTATTATAATAATCTAAGTCCGACCGACAGATACAAGACTGCATGAAAAACTCCTTTTCTCTTCTTTATTGTTCTCTGTCCGCGTGTAATCAGGCTTACACCCTTTTTAGACTGCTCCGAACCGTCTCGCTAATGCAAATTCAATAAGAAAAAGTAGAGTCGTGAATACTCGTAGGGTTTGGCATAGTGGTTGAATTACTCTATCTTTAGCAATTAATTAAAAGTAGTCTCACATGGCTACCATTAGGAGATATTTGACACCTAAAAGACATGTGAAACTTCTTTTAGTTAATTGTTGAAGATCGAGACAACATGAGGAACTTTTACTTTTCTTTGTATGTCCTCTATTCACATCTGTATTCGCACTAAGCCAGGTTTACCTTTGATGTCTTTACAACTGATGCTACTGAACAAATATTGGTTCGTTGCTTACATTCTGGGCGGGCATGGGGCATGTGTGCATACCTCGTCTAGTAAATATTATTTGTATGTACCTTGCAGTAAATATACTATATGTTTTACTTTGTACGCGTGAATAAAAAAAAAGGATTTCCCGCAATTTTTAACATTGTGCATTTTTTAGTCCAATTAGACTTATACACATGATTCTCTGTTTAGGCACAACACGTTTCAGCGATCACATAGGGGAGGTTTATTACGCTACTTGGATCAATTTACAGGGCAGAAGTGAAGAAATGCTCAAAATAGGGTGTCGTCATTCAGTTCCACGCCATTATTATCATGTTCCTGAAGGATTTGTGCATGAAAGCAAAATCATTAACGTTCTTATTACAAGTAAGTTCATAAACTGCAAATGAATAATTAAGATGGATTAAACTTACAGTGTTCTTTTGAAATTCGTAAAACGAAATTAGGTGTAATGGCATGCAGGGATGAGCTATGAGCATGGGATGAGCATCACATTCCAGCACACTGAGACAGGGCACAAAGTGAGACAAAGTGAATGGAGAAACACAGTCGCTCTCTTTAAATCCAAACTCAAGCTGTGATTCTCATCTAAGAGCACTGGATTCGCTTTCGATCAAAAAACTTCGAAAATTATATTATTCTCATGAATCTCCAGCCGACTTCCTGCCCATGCCTCAAACACCTAGCACATGACGGTATCTCAGAACAGTTTGCGCACAGACCTGCCTTGCAAATATCGGAGGCAGAGCGCGGTGAATCCAAGACCAGGCACCAATAACAGTAATGATGATGTAGGCAGTGAAGAACCGACAACTAAAAAATTGCCTGACGAAGACGAAAGAGAGTGACTTTGGACCGAAAATTTGTCCAAATCGAAGTTGGGTAGTGTTTGAATACATAACGCATTTTCATCAACATAATGAACTCTCAAATTCGTAGTAGATCGACACACCGGTGCTTACCGAATTTTAGGAGCTTTTTTTTTTTTTAGTGTTTCATTATTTTCTTTATCCTTGAATAATTTGCCTCGATTTGTATTGATTGCTTCAAGCTTACAAGAGAGGCAAATCTCAGATTTGACACCGAACGTCTACACTCAAGAAGTCTAAGCCATTTAACTGTGCAAAACTAGATTTGCTTTCTATGGCAACATCTGTAAATTTAAAACTAATGTTTATGTTAGGCTTCTGGGTGCCCACTGACATTTTTATCTAAACGAGAAGGTGACACAACGAGAGGTACACAACAAACACATTGGCTAGTATACTGGAACATTTCTGTCAGTGTTTCAGGTTATCTCACATTGCAAGCCAATTGAACCAACGTTGGGTTTCAATAGCTTTGCACGAATGCACAAATGTAGGCTACCAGGATAGCCAACCAATCTCTACAATACAAGAAAAATACTCTCGTAGTCGCATATGGACACCATGTGAACACCAAGATATGGCCACCATATTAGTCTCCAACACTAGACGCCTCCTTGTACACAAACATACTTCCGTGTAATGGGAACCTCCATATTAGCCGAACATTGCTTGAACTATTACTACCCTGCACAAGACGTCTATGCATCAATAATTCATAGTGTTATGCACGCACTTTGCAAATGAAGTACTCTTGTAAGAGGTGCCGAACAATGATAGCCCCCCCCCCACCCCACCAGAGTAAACTAAGCATGATAGGAAAAAAATTAAAGTACCGATAGGTAGCCCATTTTATTGTGGGTTTAAACTCACAAGCTCAATATTCAGTGTTCACTCTATTGGCGTCACGAACAGCTTGAAGACGAGCAGGGTAGGAAGGCAAAAGTGACTAAAAAAGATCCGTGTTAACTGAATTAGTGTGAAAATGTTGGATCCATCTTGAAGGACAATGTTGAAAAAAAGGATGTTTTCTGAACCTCTACCAACTCGATTTAGTAGTAGTAAGATGGCGAAGCACATCGATGCTATGCTTCGGGAGATGGGAGATCAGCACAGATGTGGAGTGCGCTGCAGTGCAGCATCTTCCAGGGGAAGCCGTCGCGTGTTTTGTTTTTTAATGGCTCCGCTCACAGGGTGTGCATAGACTTGTGGTTGGGCTTATAATGCGCGTGGGAACGAGCCCTACCGTAACACCAAGTTTCATGATGCCGACACCGCTGGTTTTGGAGTTATTACCAAATAACCGAACGGCCGTAACCAACACGGATTTTTGAGTCACTTTTGCCTTTCTGCCAATCTCGTCTTCAAGCTATTCGTGACGCCAGTGAAGTGAACACTGAATATTGAGCTTGTGAGTTTAAACCCACAATAAAATGGGCTACCTACTGGTACTTTCATTTTTTTCCTATCATGGTTGGTTTACTCGGGGGGGGGGGGGGCCTATCATTGTTTGGCACCCTGTACATCTAGTGATGTCTTTTTTTCTCTGGATAAGGGAGGTGTTCAGTATTTCGGAAAATAGAACAATAATACCACGAATGATTTGAGTTGCAAGCTACGCTTGGTTGGAATAGAGTTATTTTTTTTAGAAGTTCGAGCTGGCATTAGTTGCTAGTGTCCACATGGACAATTTTGGAACTAACCGTAGTGGTATTTGTTGAAATGTGGGCATCTTCATTTTTATTTGCTCATGGTGAATTCACGTTTAAAACTTTTTCCTCAAACTTTTTCCTAGTGAGTTACATTGGCGATTTCTCCAATTGAAAATGGCTAAACAATAACATACCAAACCCATGTTGTTAACCTATGAACGGTTTATGGGGTGTCTTCCTATGATATTTTTGTAGTATCTTAGAAGTCAATTGCATTTGACTATGATCAGATGGTAAGGGATATGAAGCGAATGTGAGGCTTGATGTAGGTCATCAGACGCTATGGAAGATTACATCTCACTGCAACTTACCAACCCATTGTACGACTCTTACGCGAATTTTAACCTAGCCATATGCTTAATGAACCGGCATAAAGACAGTTAGTTAGCCACTTTAGTACTAATTTGTTAAAATTAAAAAGTAAGTAGCAATCTTACCCAGCTTTGCCCGGGGTTTTGTTTCGCCCGCGGTTTTGTTTCCCTGTTTTCGGTGGCTGCGACAGGCAATTTTTCTTCCTGTAACACTCCCCTTTTCTCCCACCATCTTCCTCCCCTTTCCCCCTTTCTTCCTATCATCTCTCCTCTCCCTCCTTGCCCCCATTCTTCCCATCACTGTCATGTCATGTCACTGTCATGGTGACTCGGCAGATACTGCCATGAATTTTTAAAATGTTTTACTGTTTTATTTTTACCTGAAGACGGGAGGTTGTCCTCCCGAAACGTAGTGTGGTTTTATTTGTGCACGAAACTGGCTGTAACTATATCTTATCTTTCCCTCCCCTCTCACCTCCCCCTTCCTCCCATCCTCTCCACACCCTTTCCCTTCTCTTCCTATCCTCCTACATGTCCTTCGTCTTCCCTTCCCTCTCCTTTGCCACACGTAGTTGAATGTGGATGGGTAGTCGAATTAAATACTGCCTCTCCCCCGCCTCCTTTTGCAAGATTTTGCAAAGAGTGATTCGGTCTCCATCCAAAACAACCCCCGAAAAAATCATCTTTAAGGTTCAGTAGTCATACGCTTAATGGTAACAGGCGCCCTGGCCAACACACGGGTATTCCCTGTCCACTGCAACCCCCTACCCGACTCCCAGCCTGTTGCTTTGGCTTGAGTGATGAACATCGTATGAAAACAAAACCCTGTCCTTCATGCGTGACATCATTTAAAACTTGCCGCTGAAATGACCGCACCGACCAAATTGTTAGTGACACAGCAATGCGCCAATTTCAACTTTCAAAAGAATTAATACGCTCGCCCGTTTTCATTTTGTTAGGTCTTGCCTTTTGCGGTACTCGTCGTTTTGCTGTGAAACTTTGCTTTGTAATGTAAGATTCGAGAACTGGGTATTTTGTTACTAGCCATATTTATTGCCACGATTTTTTCCCATTTTCAGATGTGTGTCCTTCGAAAGAATATATGTGGGTGACACGTGAGTCCTTGTTGATTATTCCTTCGTCTAAAAGAGAAGTTTACATCCCAGGACACATTTTATACATAATGTGTCCTCCTTCCTCATTTCCTGAAAGAATAGTTCCTGTATTTAGGACGTGTTTAAGAGATGGTAGTTGGGAAGATGGACCTTCAACTACCTGTCAACACATTCGTCAAATGATGTAACTCTAAAACATCAAAAGTGTTCGTCATTTTTAAAGCAGGATACTCAAATCCAAAACCGTTGTAATCACACATTCTATCTCTTAACATTCTGAGCTCCTGTGTCTAAGCAAAGGACACCTGCAACTCGATTTAAACATACCGGGAGGCGCAACATGCATACATTTTGAGAGCTGCATTTTGGTGCAACACTCTACACTGATTACAATCAAAAACTTTTTCTGAGAATCGTTGTCATGACTGTGTCATAAACTGTGTGACACCATTAATTCACTTGTACAGCACCATTTACAAAACCAGCCATGAATCCTATCTTCAGAACACTGGAATCACTTTTCAAATAAAATGTTTTAAACCACGTACCAGTATAGAAACCCCTTGCACAATCTTTAATGACTTATCCTTGCAAAACCAGCTAAACACAACCACAACTTAGCATATGGAATAAACGTTTTAAAATCTTCCACCATTTGAAAGTTTCACCTCCAACTGCTGCTCTGTGTTTAAGGCAACCCAGCTATTTACAGGCTCTGATTTGATGGGCCTACACCAACCTTACTCATTGCTTCCTTTGAGGGAAGGGCCCACCAGAATGTCATTGCGGTATTGCTGGCCAGTCATGGTCCGCACGTTCTTGTTGACTGTAACCGTGTTGATGGTGTTCATTACCATTTCCATCTTCCACAATCCAGCATGTCAGTTGGCCGATGATTCTGCTTTCCTATCCGGGGTTTTTCAAATTTTGCAGCAGGTACAGATAAGATCTAGATTTGGGCTAATTTGGCGCTAATGACCTAGCTATCGACGTGCCATTAAGCATCAATAACCCCCCTCACCCCGCCTCGGCTGTGCTCGTTCTGTAGCTTTGTTTCCCCCCTTTCAATGCTTGCTTCCACATATGACCTGTGGTCTTGCCAACTCTATTGTCCTTACGTTTTCATACTAAGATTTCGCTGTATTAAAAAAATTAATGTATTACACCTTGTATTTGTTTGATTACGGTGTAGTGTTGCACCGAAAGATATCTCTTTGTATGTTTGTATCTCCTCTTCGTAGGTTTTACTTTAAATGTCTTAAAGGCCGGTTGCCACCTAATAAGTATTGCAGCATCTAGGCCTATCGAGTTCTCTCTCGCAGGAAGCAAAGGAATGCACAAAGCGAAATTTTTAAACGCAACAAACAAGCCACGTGACTCCTTAATTATTGAGTAAAAATTTAGAACGCCCTCGTGCACCTGGAAACAAGCTATAAAGATTAACGATGCTGATATAACTAGATGGCGCCACGGAAAAATATATAGCAAATCCCCTGGCGCCGTCTAGTGACACATTAATTTTTACAGCTTGTTTCCAGGTGCACGTGGGCGTACCAAATGTTTACTCAATAATTAAGGAGTCACGTGGCTTGTTCGTAGCGATTAAAAGTTTTGCTTTGTGCATTTCTTTGTTTCCTGCGAGAGAAAACTTGATAGGCCTAGATGATGCAATGCTAATTTGGTGGCAACCAGCCTTTAAGAAGTCGCAGAAGGAGCTGCTGAAGCAATGTTATTACTTACCAAACGCAATTCTATTAACTGTAATCGATTTTTTTTTATCTGCAATCGACTCAAAGTTTGCTAACGCCAATTTTGTGGGCTTTTGGGAACTACAATAAAAGAGATTAATGCAATTCAGCTCAGCCCTTTTGTAATTCAGAACGCAAGGTATTAAGTTATTAAAGTAACATGTCTAAAATTAAGGTAATGTTTCAGTTCTCATAATACGTTGAAATGAAAAAGTCTTGGTAGTGATACACACCAGTTGGTTACTACATCAAATTGAATCTATCAAGTTGAAATACAATCACATTCAGTTCTGATCAACCGGACAGAAATTGTTATAATGATATAGTTTAAACGTGACATGGGTTTCATCCTGATGCACCTAGCAGAGTCCTGTTTTCAAAATATTGCATTTTGTCACAGTTTTTTTTATGATTTTAGCCAAGTTGAGACAAAGGGTTGCTGTAGTTATACTAAAACTACAGTCCTTGGATGCTGCGACGAGTGTTTTTCTGTTTATAGATGAATGTGATTCTAGGGCCTTGCCATTACCTCATAGTACATATTTGTTTTGGAATTGCTCTACGTCGAAACATAGCTCGATTCGCTTCTACAGTACTGACTGCATGGTGACCAATATGAGTCAGGAATGTCGGTCAGTCGCACACAGCAACAATTGCCTCGAATACTGAACAACGGAAACCAATAGCCAGGGGTTTGGGTGGAGATGATGGATGGCACTCAATCATTTGAGTCACACATTAGATCAGATCGATTTTTTTTTAAGTTCACCGTCTGTACATAATTTAGTCGTGGAATCCAAACCAGCATTTGCTTTGATTGAGATCATGAAGACGCTGACTGCTGGTCTGTGCTCGATATCTTTGTTGTGCGACCCTAGAAACATTGTGGTGGGCTGCTAACTTAAATCCCCCATCACCCCATAATGCAGCTATTCTCTTTCTTGGACACTGTGACTGAAAGGGTGATGTTGATGGGATGGGTACGGTCACATGTGAATTGAGCGAGGGTTTTCTTAGTTTTTACCGACAATTGAGCAATAAGAAACAATATTTTTATAGTATTTTTGTCTATTTTCTGTGTTAGTTGAAATGGTGCACTATCTCTTGCACTTAGTCTGGGTAAGTAACTAAAATGTGGGCGTGCATAGAGTTGTTTTATAGTAAAGAGTTTACGACTGGTTCTGTGTTGCGCTTATGAAAATTTTGAAGTAAGAAAAAACACCACATTCAGAATGAAAAAAAGGAGCCAACAAGGTATTGAGTGGGAATTATTTTAGCCTCGACATTTTCTAACCACTTCTGGTTAATTCTCAAGAGGAAACCATAACTAAAAAAAAAAAAAACATATAAACACAACACAGGCTTGGGGAAAGCCTGGAGTCAAGACAAGAGCAAAGTTAAAGAAAAAATTGTGTGTGTGCCCAGACAGAAGTGGGACACAGTCGCAACTAAAATTTTTAAAATCAGAGGAACAAAGGTATGCCCAATTTCTTGGCACAGGCTTAAGTGGGGAAAGTCAAGCAGGTCCACAGTTTTACGCTGGTGGCAAAATTCGGTAACATTATAAAATTTTCAAAGTAATTTGAAATATTCTTGATATTTTGGTACAGAGGGTAAAATGTGATTATGGACGGGTGGAGAACAGAGTGAAATGCAGATGGTTTCAAGATTAATTCTAGTATGAGTGTTTAGAATTTGGAATAAAATTGCAGATTTTGAGAGGTCTGGTTTGTGTCCAGTATGTTGGAAGTGTTGAACAAGCGAATTGTTTTGGTCGTTAAGTTTGAAGTTCGATTTATGAGATCAAAGGCGTTGGACAGAAACTGTAAAAGACAGAAACTGTTTAAAAAAATTACCAGTGAATTCCCTTTTCAGTAAAGGTTGTGGAGTTTATTGTAAATTGTGATTGCACCGCGCAATGTAATATAACTGGTTTCATACAAAGTAAAATGCAGTTTTTCAAATTGTATTGAAAAAATGTATCTTTTACTAATACCTTACTGATTTTTTATTGTCTTTAATACACTGTTGCATAGTTGAGAATCTTATGACACACAATATGTACAAATCGACATTATATGTACAGAGTTTTCGTTATATACAATGTTGCAAAACAGTCAGTAAAGGAGCAGAGGCAAACAGCAATGAATGTAGAATAGTGTCTTACATTTTTGTTATTTGTAGAGAAGTGCCTTTCGTTGTGTAGAAAGGTTCCAAGTGACAACTTCATGGCATTCTGTCCAGAAAAGTAACTGCTCTTATGTCTGAACTGAAACTATGCACGAGTTCATTTCTTAAATTTTCTCAATAGTTATGCGACACTTTAAACTGCAATGATTTAAACAGCCAAGTAACGCGGGCAACTTTATAGCAGATCTCAAAAGATACTTTGAATGACTCGCCTAGTTGGGATACAATGCTGTCTTGGGATTTATGGTTGGTTGCCTAGGTGTAAAGAATCCTGATCACTAACTTAAACATTTTTGAACTTGCTGAGTGGTTTAGTATATTTGACAAGTAATGCCAAACAGGCATGGTTTACTTTATTACACCAAGACACTGGACATCAAGACTTTTTTTAGTTGTTCAATTAGTGGTGTTGACACTTTTATCCACATGCAGAAATGAAAAACTGACACTAGAATCGCTAATATTTCGACCTTTAATTCTCCCTTATACAGGCTACCTCCCAGCTGCTAGGATCGTCATAAAGGAGCTTCCTTTACGATGATCCTAGCAGCTGGGAGAAAGTCCGATTAAGGACCTGGATTTTTACGGTCGAAATATTAACGATTCTAGTGTCAATGCCTCATTGGGAGTGTGGGGGGGGGGGGGGAGTCCAGCCCCTAATTCTGTTATGCATACACTTCACTCTCACTTACTTCAGTTATGGACTTTTACCCAGGTTTACCCCGCTGAAACGTTTAAGAACATACACTTTATGAAAGATTCTGCATTCATGAAGGTGTGGAATGTAGCATTTCTTTGAGCAATTTAACCAGGAGCATATAAAGTTCTGTTGGAACGAAGAGCAACAAACTGATACAGCATGCTGGAAGGTTTGATTGGTCCTGTGATTATCTTAATGGTATCAAGCATTAAAAAAAAACTCGATCGGTGTCTCCAACGAGCATCAGCTTCTCCTTAGATCTGTACACCGAATGATTTGCGACTCCATCTTCACACAAAAACTAAGCCTTAGAAAATACTTTTAAGTTGTATGCATTTTTGTAGTCGAGATATTTGCTGTTGCCGTCATATTGTGGGTTAGAGCCTTAACACAGTCCAATGCTCCTAGTTCCTACAGAACTATTCACATGCTCCTGACCAGAAGGGCAACGTTTACGCAACGACTCGCTTTTGCATTCTCGCAGCTAGAAGCTATAAATCATCTGAAATTCCAACATGGCGGCGGTTTTAGCTCTTCCAACTCGCAACGAAACGAGCCTACACTTGCGATTAGAAGCGATTGGGAAAATTGTTTCGTCAGGAGGAATTCTCTATGTTCCTGGCACGAATTATAAGACTACAAGCATTTGTTCAAACGATGTCGGATTTAGCTAATCTAGGTAGCTTTGTTACCATGGCAACGACTCATTTGCCATCACGATTAAATTCTAGCTGCGAGAATGCAAAGGCGAGTCGTTGCATAAAAGCGCCCTAACAGCATCAAATCAAAAGTTGTCACTTGTTAAATTTTCAGCATTAGATACCTGTTGACATTTTACGAACAGAAACTTTATGAAAGCTTCTGCACTGCTTAAAACAAGGAATGTAGGATTTCTTTACTATCATTTTAAGTTATGATTCTGTGTCTTTGTGGTCTTCACCTTCAAAATCTTCTGCGTATTCATTTATCTCCGCAGAATCCTCTGCAATGTCATCCGATTCATACACGTTTTGGTCTGTCGATTCTTCTTGTAGGTCTTGTTTTCCTTTTTGGAAATTAACGTTTACATTGTAGTATGTCCACGACTTGGAACAATCCACGTTAAACCACCAGTCGCACACAAGATATTGTTGGTTAAAGATGGTTCCATTTGGACATAGGAAGCTTTCGTGACTGCCATCTTCTTGGCAAATATGAATCACCTGCAAAGAAAAGTAGGAAACATTAGCATGTGCAGATTAATACCATGAAAAGGACGTTAACTTCAACACTTCTTTAAAATTGTGCTTTGAATATAGTAAATCAGTACGTGCAATGACAAACTTTTAGGACAGAATAAAATAAAACTAGCTCTAAAAATTCAATTCAATTTAAAATTATAATTATTATATTTAGTTTCATATAGCTCATCTAGCTTGGGATATTTATGTAACCACTAAATATTTTATTTACTCAAAAATGGCCTATCTATTTGACAGGTTATTTAACAGGCTATGGTCGGCAGTAGTACATTAGACCTATGCTAGGAACTTTACTGCAGCTGCAAAATAACTGCTTATTTTCCCACTACAATGGAGTTCCTAGCTTTAGGTCTGCTGTACGACTGCCATCTATAAGCTACACTCAAATGCTACTGTGACTGTTCTTAAAAACAAATAATAATTGATAGGCCTAATTATAGTTAAGTATTAACTATTTAATGCATGTCGTATTATATACAGAGAAAATATGATATCCTTTGAGGATAAACACGGAAAGCTAAATCGGTTTGATTAGTGGTAAATAAACACGGATGCAAACCTATTTTCATTACTTTTTGGACTTATATGTCAGAACGCCTAAGCTGGAAATGAACCCTTGACCTCTACAAACAGTATATATATATTTTAAGAAACAAGGATCGAAAAGAGGTAAAGAGTGTAAGCCCAGAGTGCATGAGAACATATCAGTAATCAGCACGTCAATAATAAGTAACTCCACTTCATGAATATAGGAATTCTACGAGACAACAGTTGAAGCAATGCTGTGATCACTGGACAGTTCTGATAGCTTGGCTGATTTTTACCAATTATACCATAAGCTCTAACCGAATTGTCTGGACTTGAATAACATTTATTAAAATTGATTATATTATACAGTCACTAGCAATGACACATGATAAAAGTGGATCTTTGGTTACTCAAGTCCTTGTTGACAGAGACGGAACAATGTGAGCATCTGAACATTGTGAACAATGTAGTAGTCTAACATGTGGCCTCCACTATGTTAACGACCAGTTCACCACTCAGTCCGTTACGGTGATCACCATGCCTAGTGTCGGAGGGTATTTTCCGAAAGAATTTCAGGATAAGAAGCTGGCTGATGGGCAGGAATAGGGCTCAACCTTCGAATGACACCAAACCTTAATTCCCTATAAATTTTCAGGAATAGCCTTCTCGACTTCACTCTTAGTCTAGGTATCATTTCTGAAAGTCAAGTTACACTTGGTAACTCATTTAAGAAGCGGTGATAAAGGAACTCAATGCACTATTCACACAATTATACGCCGATCTAATAAGGCGAAGTGTTGAGTCCAGACTTCACCTAGGGTAAAATGTTAAGATCAGTGGGAAAATGAATGTTAACCTTATTCCGTTTTGGCATGTCGATGATGTGCTCTGTAAGAAGACCTTCAGTACACTTAGTCGTCTTTTGGTGGTATTTTTTACCGTATTGCCGGGTAGGAGTTGGAACTGCATCGGGTCACACAACACATAATCAGTTTTAGATTTAAGGTCAATAGACAGCAAGACCACTGTAACATTCCGTTGTCACCAGGCAAAACTGTTAAATCAGGATTGGTTTTAAGGCGATTCAAGGTAGTCCACTCAGGACGAGAAATGTTTGGAGTTTAAGGTATATTGGATGCAATTTTTCACTTGATTTTATCATGGATCTCATAAGCTTGGGTAGGGAAAGGCAGGCATCAACACCAACAACAAAACTGTGGCCACACACGCCTTGGGTCAGGTGATAGAGCACATTTGAAGTCCTTTAGCTAGAGTGTTGGTATAGGGCTGGCCTGTGATATTTCCGCCCACAAACTGCTACTAATGCATTTATTTGCTAGATCTAACTAGCAAGAAAATAAACATAATTTGGAGAGTACTTTAGTACTGGGCACTAAAACTTTCCTGTAAGAAATGCGCAAAAAAGTTGGATTTCCCGCTTCAGAGTAAATACAAACTTTTTTGCGCATTTCTTACAGGACAGTTTTAGTGCCCAGTACTTTCGGGGCTGGTGAAACAGTTCCGGCTGGTCCGGCGAGAGCCATAGCACCTTTTTCGTAGTGCCAAGCGAATGCCTAGCTGCAGTAGCAGGCGGAGGGAAAGGCTTATTTAAAACAAAACAACTCATGCGGTGCTATAATAAAAATGTGTCTAAATGATTTTGTATTTGTTTAAATAATTTTGACATTTATTGCCCCACCATAATTTTGTAGCATTGTGCTTTCTTTTTCAATTAAACGAAATTTTAAACGAATTTGTCTTTGGATCACTGCCTTATGGTTTTAGGGAAATTTGTGTAAGTGATAGCCTACCGAATCAAGCAACACAATGAAGTATTGCAGTTCCCAAAAAATGTAAGTATTGGCCTACTAAGTATAATAAAAAATTGAATTTGGATTTTAATTTGCTGCACGTTACTATTTTTATGGGGGGGGGGGGGAGAGACATATAAAAATGGGTAGAGGACTGACTTGCCGTACCACTATTTTTTAGCTTCCGGTGGGCCTGGGTACTTTACTATCAAGGGATTAACTCACGGAAATGCCAGGGGTCCAGAAACTGTTACGAGGTACAGCGTGGCTTCGAACGAGCGGCATGCGGCAATGTTTGGCAGCATACATATTGGCCACAAATGCCACCTGGAGATGTTTATGAGCCACATGCAACAAGTATTTACTTTTTTGTGTGTGCTTTAAATTTCAGTCTAACCAAGACACAGAAACGGAAATTATGTGTAAATATCAGTCTTAAACGATGAAACACAATGTTTGTACTGGTTTGTTTCATCGTTTAAACCTACGTACGAGATCATTTCTAAGACAAGGAGGCAGAAAATAAATGTGGCACAACAATCGCGTTCAATAATTGCAGGCGTATCATCAGTCCCAAACATAGTCCTGAGAGAGTTGCCTTGAATCACCTTAAAACCCATCTTGATGTGACAAGTCTGCATGGTGACAAGGGAAATGTGACAGTGTTCATGCTGACTAGCGAACTTATATAATCCAAAATCTAAGAAATGTTTTGGAATCCGATACAGTACCAACTCCTACAAACCAATCCTGTAAAACAAAAGGTGGTTAAGCGTACTGATGGTCTTCTTAGAGAACATGCCATCGATGTTCCAACATGGAACAAACTTAATGTTGATTGTTCCGTTCACCTTATGACGTGGCTAATAATTATGCAAACAGTGCAGTGAGTTCTTGGTCCTTAAATGTGTTGCCAATTGTAATTTTACTGTTATAAATGGTACATAAGTTAAGAGCAAACTGAAGAAGATTATTCCTGCGGATTAAGGGAGGTAAGGGGCTTGGTGTAATTCGTGATGCAAGCCCTCGTCGCTTCCATCAGCCAGACACTTATCCCGACATGCTTGCAGAAAATACTCTCTTTATTATGCGAAGGCGAACCAAGCAGTGCCACATAATAAAAATACACAACGTTTCGAAAATTTTCAATTTTCGTCATCAGGTTAGCAATAACATTAAAGCATGGCAAAAGCCACTAAGTCATCATACATTAAAAGCATAAAACAG
>JAHWFP010081581.1:0-53672 GCA_023313725.1 Lithobius niger
CCCCTTCACAAGCTAAAATGGAATGAACTTCATTCATATTGATATACTGCTTACCGTATTTCTTGAAAAAAATTTTACAAACACAAAATAAATAACACAAAAACGTTTTGATTAAATACCAGTTAGCTTGACTCCCAACCGTGGTATAAATTAGTTGCTGGTGAGAAAGTCTTAATTACTGAGTAATATACCACGGCTGCGATGACTGGCCTTCGAGTGGGCAAACCACAAGATGCACAAAGCACGAGACGGGTTTGCCAACTCAAGGGCCAATCATCGCAGCCGTGGTATAATACTCATTAACCGTGACTTTCTTACCAATAACTATTACATACTTATTGCTCAAAAATCTGTACATACATACATTTCTTTTGCGATGCATAGTTTACCCACCATCCATCTTGTGCGGCCACCTGTAAGTTAAATAGAGGCCACGGACTAAAAGTAAAAAAATAAAAAAAAACTAGATAATAATAATTTCAGTAATAAAAATCTTTTTGTCTGGAAAATTCGTTAATACAGACATATCTGTCGTTCTGGTAACACTGATTTTGAATGACGAACAGAGGAGATTGCTTATAAATGGTGATTCAATTTTTCATTTCACCAAAACCAGAAGTCTTTGGAATTAGTTTATTTTACGCAACAGATGGTCGTAACAATATTTTCATTTGAATCAGGAAATGTGGAAGTTTCACACAGTATTAAAAAAAGAAGAGTTGTGCTAATAATTTATTTGAATTTTATCCACGAAAATATATTTCAGGATAATCAGGTTGAAATGTGTAATATTAGGTTTTCTTACAGCTGAAAAGTAACACAGGTGAAGCCGTAACAGCCATACTGCATCCACTGGCTTTGGCTATGTTGATGACTTCAGACTTCTCGGTCTTGCGACAAATTCTTCTATTCAACAGGGTCAGGAATACGTCCACACAAAACCAACAAAAATCACATCTTAACTCTGTTAAATGTCAAGTTCTAAACTTTTGTTTTAATAACACACATAAATTACTACATCCATGGTCTCTAACTGGAATAAGTTCCTTACCATAGTGATCTTGTGATTGTCGTGGATGAAAACTTAAGTTTGACGTACAAGCCGATGCTGCGGTCAGCAAGGGTTTCCGCAAAGTGCACTTCGTCCTCAAAAAGTTCACTTCCCATCTTCCTTATTGCTTTTGCGCTTTGTACAAAACCTTCATTCGTCCTGGACTCACTCCGAGGAGTGGTACATCATTAGATACACTGAATGTAGGGGCATTTATGTAGGACAGTGCCTTAGGCCATGTGGGGCAAGAAGACTTGACCATGGAAGTGCACTTCCTAGACGGGATACAGTTATGCTGTGGTAAAGCATCACAAGGCAGTATTACAGTTAGCGGCACGATGGTCTTGTACAGGGAGCCAAATGAAAATTTAAGGCTTAAATTGGAAGCTTATACTATTTCGGTAAGTTTGCGAACATACATGATCACTGTGAAAAATTTCCCAGTCACGAAAATTTAGACAATTTTATTTGACAGCTTACCAATGACCTGCATATATTGTGAATGCAATGTTTCCACTTCTAACACGGCAGCAACCACTAACTTTTTTTGTGTATTTCATTTTACTGCAAGTATTGACACATACTGTATCTTGTATTTTTTTACCGTGCTTCATTTTCATCGTGTGTACGATTTTGTTCCCTAGGGCACATACGTTAGCGCTGAAAATTAAATAATGTGTTTAACTTGTGTATGATTTGCGAGTTTCATAGCCTCATCGGTTGGCTCCTTTGCTACTTTACTTCTTCATATCTACCGTGTTCATGATTGAGGTCGCAACCTCAAACTTTTCAGCTGTTCCTCTAGGCTTAACATTCACCAGAACTTTTTTTGTCACATGATTGTTAACCCCTGGAACACCTTCCCGGCTACCGTCGTTGAAGCCTTGAAGCCTTGGTTCAAGGCTAGTTTCGATGCTTGGACGATGTAGTCCCCACTTTTCGTGCTGGTTTTGGGAGGGTGGGCGTTTCGGAGCATTGCTCGTCACAGTCTTTTCCTATTTCTATTTCTGCCTGTATAACATCTGGCACATCCGGTTGTAACACTCTTTTTATTTATAATAATAAATATAATAATAATAATAATAATAAAAGGTTTCCCACTGCTAAGTGGAGTCGGTGTTGGAAGGGCGGTGAGCCACTGACACCAATCTGAAAGAATGCAGCATGCTAATTTATAATTAATACTGGCGCCTCAAGAACCTGGATAGCGGCAATTCATCTAAAATTCTTCTGAACCTACTTTACAGAGGTTGCTGAGACTGCTTCCTCAGTTAGGGAGTTCCAAACAGGCACCACTCTCACAGAAAAAAAATGCGATGACACTCCAGTCTCGAGGGCTGAACTAAAAGTTTCTCTTGCTAAGTAACACCTTCCCACAATCCTTTGCAAACCAAGGAAAAAATGAAGTCGAACTCAATACAACATCAGTTAGTCTCCTGACCTTCCATTGGGCTGGTTCTTTCTCCTGCAGGTCCCTAAGGTTATGGTTTCTACATCAGTGTTAGATACGACAGGTTAGAATTGTCAAGTAAGTTAGCAGCATTACAGCCTTTAAGTAGGCTTATTACTTCTAGTCCCTAATATTTAGGGTATTCATTGTAGTTGAACTTTCTGTTAAACCTAAGTTTTATTCATTAATCTTTTATTAAACGTAAACCATAGGCGAAGTTAAGCCAGCCCTAAAATTCTTAGATCAAAAGTTTACAATGCCCATTGCGTTAGCACCGTAGCTACCGGGAAGGGGTGGGCAACTGGCCTCTCACAGGAGAGAGGCGTAAAACGATACTTGGAATAACGTATAAAATATGAATTTTCCTTTCTTTCTCCATTAAAATGATTGATTTTTTTATGGAGTGTACGTATTTTATTGATACTTGACTACGGTTTCTGTGGAAACCACAAGCTGTTCATTTTGATGAAAAAATATTTTAGATTAATTTAAACGGCAAAAGTAACCAACCAATGCAGCTACGGCGAGGGACGGTTGGTACAGCAATGCAACGAAACCCAACGTAGTATAGCCACCGCAATGGGGCCTCAAGCATCGTCGTATTAACCTGAAATCTTACTTTTGATTTAGCTACCTTCTCTGATGAAAGCAGAGGTGACATGTTTTTTTCTTTGACAGACAATATTAAAAAATAATGCTGTAAAAACTACCTAAAACAAATTAAACATTCTGTGTCTTAAAGGGGAAAATAAATTAACCAGACCATTTCTTTCAATTTTGGGGGGACGGTTAAGTATAAGGTAAAAACGAGGATTTGCGACTATCTATATATATAATTACACAAAATCCGCAAGGCAGCCAGCAGCAGCAGAAAGCAGGACATACGAAGCAGTCATCTGCATCTGCAGCACAGCCAGCAGGACATACGATGCCATCTAACGACCAAGGCTGAGATAGTAGCTGCGCCCAGAACGCAACGTCCAGCAGCGCGAACATACGATGCCATCTACCGACCGAACGGTAACTTAATGAGGGGGGGGGGCAGACCGGGGGGGGGGGGTGGAGGGAGGGAAGGGGTGTGAGACGACGCGGAATGAGCGAGCGAAGCGAGCGACTCCACTAGTTGTTAATAATGGCTTTTAAGCCAGAGAACTTAGCAATTTCACCAAATTTTATATCATTCTGCAGGTATGAAACCAATCACATGGAGAAGTCGTTGGTGGCGAGCATCTCACCCCCCCCTCAACACTTACACGCACTCGCTATGACATTTCCCTGAATCAATAGGGATCAAATCTAGATTCGAAGTTAGCCACAAATGGCGAACTGATCCTACCATCAGGTGAGCCGAATTTTTTTGTAATTTACAACTGGATTAGTAGTTACTTCGGTTAGCCTACGTTTTCTTTCAACAACCGGCTGCTAAATCAAAATTCAGGTGATTTTTTTCTATGATAAAGACTCAACATAAATAACCTAGCAGAAAAAAGTACTTGGTTTCAGATACTTGCTGGTGACTGTATTAAATTAAAAAAAAAACATAAAATAAAACTTGAATTGTTCCAGAGTAACATTTTCAAGTGAAACAATTTACAAACTACTTTATTCCAGCACTGCATCATACATTCCTGACCAGCTTTAAATACTTTAAGAAATAATTTGCACAAGTTAATTAGAATATCGAAAAACGTTAACAAATTTAGTACTTTTTAACCACACAAACATAAAACAAAAGAAAATGAAAGCGCATTATCTTTTCCATAGATGTGATAGGAAAACCGTGTTCCATGTTGTATCAATGAGCGGGCCTTATGTAAGCCTCAGCATAAACTTCCATGTTAAATGTCAAACTTTGAAACCTTCTAGTTTCACCCAGAATTGACATAGATCAACAAAATTCGGCATTTGGGGTCGTGTCAGAACTATCTCACTTCATTCAAAATTTGAATGACAACAATCGCACCGTTTAGCTTCCACAGCATGACAGTTTGTTATTAGTGTGGTTGTTGCTGGCTGAGATCTTGTTGTTCGTCTTGTTCTTGTTGTTCGTCCTGTTCTTATTGCTGTTGTTGGAGCTCATTGCCCTTATCAGGACATACTTTAAAGGGGCATATACAAAAAAAGCCATGTAAGCCATCAGTGTCACATTAATGTGTGTAAAAGAAGTTTCTGCTTGTTTCTTGGAACTCTGGAGATTCTTTTACATGTATTAGTGCGACGCTAATGGCTAACATGACTTTTTCTTGTATCTGTTACCTTTAGAGCATTCACGTTTTTTAAGACTTACAGAGCTGGAGATTCTTTAACACGTATTAGTGTGACACTGACAGCTTACGTGTGTTTTCTTATACGTGTTCATTAAGTTTTTTTTATGGCTTTCTTCCGCATTTTATATGCTCTAAGTACATGAAGTTGTCTGAAAATTATTGTGTCATACGATTAAAAACAAGTTTGCCCTTAACAAGAAATCACAATTGCAGGGCTCCCAGGCAACTTTAATGGATAAAAAATAGGAAATATAGGAATTTTTGGTTAAAAAATAGGAGCTTTCCAGGAAAATCAAACAAAATTTGCAGGAGGTTTAGAGGAATTATTAGCCGAGATGCAGTGGGTTATGGCCATTCAATACTTTTTTGTTGTCCTACAATACAATACGGAAAAAAAACCACTTGAGTGAACATACACGGTGTGTATATGCTTTATTTGACTGTGTTTGGTCGCTCGGCCAATTCATGTTTTGTTTTCGTATCATGCTGCAGCGTTCACGGAGGGAGAAGATCGATGTTCTTCTTTTCGGATCCGATGAACTATAGCTTAGCAAGGAAACACCACAAACAGCGCACTATTTCAGTTCGGAGTAGAAACATAAAGGAAATATAGGAGCATTTCAAGATTATAGGAGCTTTATAGGAATCTTATAAAAAATAGGAAATATAGGAGGACTGGGAGCCCTGCAATTGCTCACATTATTATTCTCACATTATTCTGTGGATGCTAGTAATCAAGTATCTTTCGTGTGTTTCGTTGCACGTTGGGCCTTTAAGTCACTAACTCGGAGAGGTTGAACAATTTCTAAGCTATGCTGGAGCCTGAACTCCAGGGTCCATCCCAGTAATGCATTGGTTAGAGTGCACTGACCCTGTTTTGTCTAGCTCAACAAAGTCAAAAATACTAATAAGATAATAGCTTTGCTGGGCTTTACTGAACAGGTTGCAATCACTTTACTGCCAGTTCAACTGAGATTATTTACCCGTGGTTAATTAGCTTTAGACTCATTAAGAACGTATTGCAAAGGTGACTTCCATTTGTTAGTATCGAGTTCACGGATTGACTTTCATGGCCTATGGCAATGAATCATTGTTACAAATAAGAAATCCAAAGGCCACGCGAGAACAATATCCCCTGCCACAAGTTGTGCTACAAATGCTAAGTTTTTCCTTGGAACTACTTAAATGCCGTTTCTTTCTCCTCTTTGTCTAAATCCAGTGGAACAATTCCTTTTCCTTCTTTCCAGGCTTCCCATGCAGAGTTGCCATGTAACTTAACGTCTTCACGGCCGTTATGTGTGATTTTCTCTCCGTCTTTCCTCAAGATAATCAGTTTCGGGAATCTTAATACGTAGAACTTCATTTTAAGTGCCTTGTGGGATTCCGGGGATCGATCTCCTTGACTGCAAAAACAAAAAGAAAATTATCAGAAAAATATTAAACCAGAAATGTAATGTGATCAAATGATTAGTACGAATTAATTTTTCCTGTTGTGAAATGACAAAGCAAGACAAGTTAGCTTGGCAAGAACGCGTGAGCCCAACCAGTTATTTTCGAATTACGCTTCAAATACATCTTGTGGTGAAGAAAGTGCGTAACATTCTTGTAAGATACGTATGTTGGGAAAATGTTTTTTTTTTTTACTTGGCTTAACTTCAAATTTAACAAAAACATTAAGCCTTATGCATATGGTCAATTTACTACGCCAAATAGTGTTGTGGCCTGAGAAGCATTCAAAATACAAATAATCGTATTATTTTCTTTTCTTCATCACTTGATGCCACCATGCAAAATGTGTTGTAATGGCTATAGTCATGCAATGCATGAGAATCTTACTAGGTTTTGTTGCCAAGCACACTCGTTATAGTCTTTGTATCGAGAGTTCGAAAGGAAATATTCAGCAAACGGCAAGGAACAACCATAGATTTAGCGAGCAATATTACCATGCTGTTGGGTCATAGTCCTAGTTGTTCTAGCTGTTCAAGCCAATGACTACAGTAGGGCCACCTTGCCTTGCCTCCCTTATGAGTCCCTTAAGATCCTCTCCACTATCGTAATGAGGCGTCATCGTAAGACTCGAGGCTTCCGCTGCCACTATCATGTCTTGAAGAAGAAAAGTATTCGTTGTCGTAGTTAAACCGATTTAATAACGAAGTTAAGAAAATAACCTTTCCAAGATAAATATGTTTCTGGCTTCATGTGAAAATAAATAAACGTCGACAGATACAGAATTACAGTTCTTTAGATAATATCGCGATTAACCCAGATTAACCAACAAATGGCAGTCCAACGCAATAACAAAATTGACAAAATTATCTACTTGTCGAAATTCGGCAAAATGAACGAGATGTGTTTTTAATAATTAAGTACGGTCATATTTGCATGGTGAGCAGAGTATATGAAGTTGAACATTCATAACTTAAAAAGGAAAGGAGAATATAAGAGTCCCTAATAACTAATTGGGAGTAACTAAATTGAAGTCTAAATTGAAATTGTATTGTAATGCTGATGTTTTGTCTAAGAACCAGTTGTAATAATGGAAAGGTAAATTTGCTGGGTGATGCGTGTTTGCTTTGGTTATGGTCTCGATATTATGACTAGAAGGCTAAAATATTCATTAATTTACAGGAAACATAGAAGTTTAGTTGTTGTTCATTTGAATTAATAGAACAAGGATTATTATCGTATTTGCGAAATTTAAAATAGAAAACCATAGAAAATTGATAAGCTGTGACTATCCCAGGGTACCCTCGCATCTCTCGACAACTATTTGTTAAAAACCATATTGTGTGATTTGAAAGGAGACAAACCCAAAGAATTGTTTCTTGTTTTTCAAAATTTAGTAGCAAAAGGATAAAATGGTGTATATGTGTAAGCCTATGCGCCGCTGCCCAAACTTCAGTGTTATTGTCGTAATTTGTGTAATCCAAATCAGGTATTGTTTAAACATCTATGTGTATCTATCTGCCACGAACAATCCTCACGTGAATATTTTGTAAAGGCTGTGCTGTAAAATTTATTGTGTAACGAACCCAAAGTAAGGAACCATTCATTTAAATTTTAATTGTAAAAAAAAGGAACAAAGGAAACTAATATTGATACTTTAATTTAATTTTGGCTAAGAGTTTGGCTCTGTATCTTGGAGTCCACCCCAGTGAGGCTGGTTGGAACGGGAATTCCCCTTGTGACGTATGTGTAAGTGGGCGGAGTAACCCAGTGGCAATGTGGTTTGCCAGGGATGATATCGGAATTGAGACGCATGACCAACTGCGTAGAGTAAGATTTATGACCCCGACCACTTCCGAAGTCCCCCACATATTTCCAAATTAGGCGAGTGACGCAATGAAGTAAGGCTGTTAGAGCCAATAGTATTGTTTAGAATCAAAGAGTTAAATCCCGCCTCCAAGGCAATGTGAGCCCCCACAATTTTAGAGTTTGATCTCTCTCTCTCTCTCCCACGACGTTGACCAGGCAGGTCGCTTCTGTTAGTCTCTCCAGTGATGAAAGGAAAAGTGTTGGGTGCTGGAACTGTCGGACTGGAATGGAGCAATGAATGTTAACTGCTGAACAGGTTGGTGGGACTATGATATGCGTTGCATGTGTGTTTGGATATTGATTGCAGAGAGCCATTCCAATTAAGTGCATTATTATGGTATTTCGAAATCTTTGGGTATTTTCGGTATAATTTTGGTAATTTGGGTAGAAGCGTTATAAAAGTAAACCAGCGCATTCTTAAAAGTAATTGGGTAGAAGCGTTATAAAAGTAAGCCAACGCATTCTTAAAAGTAATTTGGGTAGGTCTGGAATCATTTGTGAAGGAAGTTCTGGTAAAGCTTGAAATGGAATAAGTCTGAAGTGTGACCATTTTTGATTGTTGTTGGTTAAGACATGTGAATTAACGTAAGCAAACATGTAAGGTAGCAGTGTGTTTTGTTTTGTTTTGTTTTGTTTTGTTTGGTGTATGTGGATCAGCTAAATTGTTAAATTGGTTTCTTTTGGTATAAATTGGGTTTGTTCATTATTTTTGGGATTAAATTAGATTTGTTCGTTTTTGGATTAAATTGGATTTGTGCCTATTGGATCATATTGGATTGAATAAATTGGGTTGTAAAGCATGTAAAGTGTGTTTTTGATAAATAGTTGGAGGACTTAGTTCTTCCAGGGGGAAGTTAAAGGGTAATCGAAGAAATCCAAAGCACTTCTGTGTAGTCGAATCAGATTAAAAACCAAAGGTACGTGTGACAACTAAGGAATTTGGTATTGGTAAATTGGTAGAAAATATGTAAACGGGTATAGTTCTGGATCATGTTAAAATATAAATTTGTTTTTGTGTCGAGGCTAGCCTAACCCCCCCCCAGGCAACCATCCAATTGGACGGTCATTTGCAAAAAACCTCGTGACAGTGGCAAGCGGTGGCGACTAACCAGGCACGAATTTTTTTTCCAGCACGAATTTTTTTTCCGACCATTAAGTTAAAATGGTGTTCGGCGAGTCAGGAGTTGATGAATAACTTCAGGAGGGTGGCCAAGAGTACCGAAGCAGGAAGATTTCTCCAGTGAGTGTGGCACTCGTTTGGAGGCAAGAACACGCAGGTTGGAAGGCTAAACAGAAGATTGACGCAGAGGATTACTGCAGTTGGGCAAAGAACCGAAGCATCCAGGCACGAGGGCGAACGATCCGGTAGGAGCAGCATAAAGTCAAGTGTCGTGGAAGATTTGGCCGAATCCGGTGTCGAGGAAGAGGCAGGTCGTGGCTGAAGGTTTTTGTGGCAGCAGAAAATCGTCGTCAAGGCTGATGTAAAGCGCGTCGACTTGGTGTTTGATTGCAACACGGCAACAGGGGTAAGGCAAACTTTTTCACACTCTGGTAATAGGCCGTTGGATTAAAAGGGTTGTTTATTCCGGTACAGTTGCGTGTTGGTATTTTTTTTGGTGTGTTGATGCTTTGAGGTACTGCTTGTTGTAGTGTTTACCGTAGTTAAACATGGATTTATTAGAGGGGAGGACGGTTGCTAAGTTAAAGGCTGTGTGCGGGGAATTGGATTTGGTTGCACCAAAACGTAAATCTGACATTCTGGGGTTGTTTAAAGATGGGTTGGAGGCAGGTACACTTTTGCGAATTGATTTGGAGGCAACAATTGAATTGGTGGAAGAAAAAAAAAGAGAGGGAGTTAAAGGAAAAAGAAGAAAAAAAAAAGAGAGGGAATTAAGGAAAAAGAAGAAAGGGAATTGGAGCGGGAAAGGTTAAGTGTAAGAAAAGAGGAATTAAAGAGGGAGGAGGCTTTAAAGGAGAGGGAGGACGATTTAGCAAGGGAGAAATTAAAGAGGGAAAGTGAATTGAAGGAACAAACTATTGCTTTTGAAAGGGAAAAACTTGACAGGCAGGCTGAGATGGAAGAAAGAGGATTAGCTAAGCAAGCCGAATTGGAGGAAAGAAAATTTGCTAGGGAAGCTGCTTTAGAAAGGGAACGCCTAGCTAGACAAAGCGAGGAAAATTGGAAATTAGGCCAACAGCGAAAATCATACACAAGAAATAACGTAGTTCAGTAAGCCACCTTTATGCACTTACGTTTCGTCGGAGCGGCATGACCCGGATTCGAACCAGCTACCCAGTTCGCCCCCAGATCACTTGCATAGCACCTTAGTCGCTATGGCCACATCCTCAACTGGCATAAAGATAACTCACTGAACCCGTTATTAAGGTCACAACCGTGACCAGGGCTCCATTCGACCGAAATTTACTCGGCCAAAGTCAATGGAGAGGGAAGACAAATCATACACTTACAAGGCTCAATAAAGGAGAAATAAATAGGAGGTGTATGTTTTTCGCTGTTGGCTTAATTTCCAATTTTCCTTAGTATTATTTCCAGCGATTTATGTTTTTTTTTTATAGACAAAGTGACTTAGAGAGAGAAAAAGGGGAACGGGAAAGTCAGTTAAAGAAGGAACAGTTTGAGCATGAGAGAATAATTAGCGAAAATGCTAGACATCACAATGACGAAATTCAACAGAGGAACTTAGAATTTAAGGAAAAACAGTTAAGTGTTAAGGTAGAGTCTGTGCAGAAAAAAAAAAGTGTGACATGTCTAAATTGTGTCAGCCTTTTAGGGAGAAGGAGGACAGTATTTTAACATTCTTGTCGGGGTTTAAGAGAATTTGTGAAAGGATGGGGTTTAAAAGGGAGGAATGGCCATTTAGATTGTTGTCGTTATTGACGGGAAAGGCGAGGGAATGTCTGATGAGGCTATCTGGTACAGTACGACGTTTGTGTTAAAGCCCTTAAGGTTAGGTTTAATGTCACGGAACAATGTTTACATAAGCAATTTGGAACTGCTCAAAAGTCTGATAAGTAGACATACTTAGACTTTGCTCACAATCTTACCACCCTAGGCACTGAACTGGTTAAGGAATTGGATTGTGGGGATTCGTTTGAAAAGCTGTTTCAGCAGATTTTGATAGAGGATTTTTTGAACAAAGTACCGTATCCGATACGGGTATGGTTAAACCATAAAGGCAAGCAGGAATCTGTTTTGAACCTGGCTTCTCTTGCTGACGATTATTGTGCTAATCGTCAGGAAGCGGTTTTGAGACAGGGGAGTGGTTCGGATAGGAGAGGTGGCGGACCACGGGGGGAATATTACAGAGGCAATGGAAATAATGGTAATGGGTACCAAGGTAATAGAATGGTGGTAATCGTAATCGAAATGGGAATTCTTATTCTGGAGAGAATAACCAAAATGGTGGTAATCAGAATAATGGTACACATGGTTCAAATGGTACAGGTGGGAGTAACAATAGTACTGCTTCGGCGGGAAACGCTCAGGCTAGGCCACAAGCAGGGGCTAATGGTCATACTGGAGGGAGAGCGCCTTTAGAGGCAGACGAACCACGAAAGTGTCATGTTCGTGGCTCGACTTCACACTTGAGGTGGGATTGCCCCAAAAATAATGCTAAAACTCCAGTTGGAAATGTTTGTAGGCAGTTTAGCAATGTACACAGTGGTAAGAAAGTAAGTGTAGAAAAAGGTATTGCAGCAAAGCAGTCAGTTGAAAGTGAGTTTACAAAACCGTGTAAGATAATGGTGTGAGTGGCAGCTATTTATTGGACACGGGGGCATTTATTGACGTGGTGTCTAGTAAAAAGGTTGGACCTGAGGCATTGTGCTGTCCTAAGTAATTTGTCAAGGTGTAACGGAACTCCCGTTGGCAAAGGTGGAATTTGAAACTAAGGAGCGCACAATTACTTTAATCTGTGGGGTGTCACCTTACTTTAATGAGGAAGAGTACGACTTTTTGCTGAGCCAAAAGTCAAACCAGTTATTGCAGTCTAAAGCGAATCGGGTGCATGTGCCTTTAAATGCGGTCACGAGGCAAATGACGAATGGCAAAAAAGGGTTAAGTCGAATGAACAAGCCATTGATAGTTTTGTTGACCCAGATGTACTAGATTCTCTTTTTTTAATAGAGGATAACGAGGCGGCAGAACTGGAAACAAATGTTGCTTCGGGCCCCGAAAAGAGTGCACTGGTGGAAAGTAAGCCCAAGGTCGAATTTAATGAGGAGAAAGCAAAGGTGACATTTCTTGATGAGAAACCACAAACGTTAGTCAATAAAGAAACAATTGTGGCCAAACGGGATGTAAACAAAGAAAAAAAAAGAGGAGAAAAAGGTTGCAGAAAAAGAAAAGCTTGGTTTGATGACGGCTGGCTTCGAGGAGTTGGCTGTTGAAACGAGCAGGTTGCAACAACAACAATTACTTGACTCGAATTTAGAAGGGTGCAGGATTGCAGCTGAAATTACAGGTACATCTCTGTTTTGGAAAAATGGAGTGTTAAGAAGGAAATGGGCCTCGGAAAATGGTAGAAAATTGTATGATCAGGTGTACCACAGGCTTTGACAGGGAAGTTAATTAAGATGGCTCATGCAAATGCTTATTTTGGGCATATGGCTAAGAAAAAGACTGTAGCGAAGTTACAGGAGCTATTTTACTGGCCGGGAATGTGCAAGCAAGTAAAGGAGTATGTTAGAAACTGTGAAATATGTCAGAAAAATGGTAAAGGTGCAAAGAAAGATAAACAGGAAATGGTGCTTGTGCCAGTGGTGGAGAAACCCTTTTTTAAGGTAGTAGTTCACTTCGTGGGTCCACTCAAAAAGACGTCAAAGGGGAATAAGTATGTTTTGACAGTGTTGGATATGTCTAGGCGGTATCCGGAAGCAGTGGCAGTAAAGGAAGCAAATTCACACACGGTGGTGAACGAGCTGCTTGGGATTTTTTCGAGGGTAGGCTATCCTGGATTGCTCCAACCCGACCTCGGAAAACCGTTCATATAGGAACTGACGACGTGTTTTCTTGAAAGGTTTGGTATTGATCTAATTAACAGCACTCCGTATCACCCACAATCACAGGCGGTGGAGAGAATGCACCGGACATTAAAGGACATCATCAGAGCCCTGGTGGCCGAGTACCCGGAAGAATGGGATGATACTCTGGCTCATGCAATGTTCGCCATTCGCTCAACCCCATGTGAAACGACAAACTTTACGCCGGCAGAATTGGTGTATGGTAGGAATGTAAGGACCCCACTTACATTGTTTAGGGAAAAATGGTTAGGTAAGGAGGTAGTACATGTAAATCCTACTGTGGTGGACTATGTGGTAGAAAGATTAAATGATTGGGAGAATGTGAAGGAAATGGCAAAGACTGCAACAATGGCAGCACAACGGCGTAATAAAGTTTATTACGACAAACAGGCGAGATTACGTGAGTATGAACCTGGTAGTAAGGTATTGTTGTTAAAATGGATCGTAAGGACAATTTAGCAGCATTTTGGAAACGCATACGTGGGATTCAGGTGGAAAGAAAGGTTATTTTACAGGCAAGGAAGTGATAGAGGTGGCAAAAGTTGGGCCTCTGTCGGACGAAGAGATCAATGATTTGATCAGGGTTTTTGACCAAGTTCCGGGGGCATTCTTTTACGAGCCGGGCACCATCGACTTGGTTGAATTTGACATTGAAATGGACCGGGAAGTGACGGTACAGAAGCAATTGCACCCGTACTCACCCAAGCAGAAGGAATTAATTGAAACGGAAATAAATAGAATGTTGGCATTAGGAGTGATTAGGCCTGGGAAAAGCAGTGATGCTTCGCCTATTTTGATAGTCACTGAAGAGGGAAAAACGCCAAGGCCTTTTGCGGATTACAGGGAATTGAATGGAGGAACTAAGGTGCAGAGGTTCCTAATGCCTAATTTGGAAGAAATGGTTGAGTGGGTAGCGGCAGCAAAGGTTATTTGTGTTGACCTAGTCTGTGTTTGACCTAGTCAGGGGTTTTTGGCAGATTCCAAATTCGCCCAGGGCTATCAAAATGACGGCCATAAACACTCATTTGGGTGTGTTCGAGTATTTAAAGATGAACATGGGACTGGTCAACGCAACGTTCTACTTTCAGAGTTTGATGACTGAAGTATGTAGGGATATTTATGAGTTTGCTAGGCCATTCTTAGACGATGTGCCGGTGATTGCAACTGATTGGCCTGAGCATTTGGAGCATGTTTTGGCATTTTTGCGCAAAGTTAAGGATGCTGATCTTACTATCAATCCGAAGAAATGTCAGCTGGGTATGCAGCATGCTATGTTTTTGGGTCATAAAGTAGGAGGGGATGTAGGTGGCCGTCGGATGTTAAAATACGAGCAATTGTTGAGTTACCAATACCCAAAAGTAAGAAAGAGATTAAGTCTGTATTAGGACTCATGGGCTATTATTCACATTACGTACGTGACTATGCACAGTTGATTTTGTCATTTACAGACAGGCTAAAAAGAGGGCGCCAGATAAGGTAGTTTGGGATGAGTCTTGTGATAGGGCTTACAGTAAGCTAAAAGAAATACTGGCTTCTCCTCCTGTATTGGCGGCACCTAACCCGGATAAAGTGTACGAAGTACAAACGGATGCGTGTGATAGGGGGATTGCTTTGGTTTTATCTCAGGATGGGGATGATGGGAAAGAACATTCTGTATTGTTTCTTTCTAGGAAGCTTAACAAGCAAACAAAAAAAGAATGTTAAGCATTTATCTGGAGGATAAGAAGCTAATGCCGTATTTGGCTATGTCTGAATTTATGTTTCAAACAGACCATAATCCACTGGTTTGGCTCAAAACGCAGGGGAACAACAATGGAAGACTGTTACGTTGGTCTTTGTTTTTGCAGGATTTGTCCTTTAGCATTGAACATCGTCGTGGTGTCTACAATGCTAATGCTGATGCACTCAGCAGACTTCCGGTTGAGGAAGTAGTGTCTTGACGTGTGTATAACTATTTTGTATTTTGGAGGATTTGTGAACGCCCTAGTACCGAGTGTGGAAGGGGGGTTTGCCTTGTGTGTGTTTTGTTCTCCGGTGGTGAACTATGTAACAGTTGAGCTGCAACTGGAGGTTGGTTTGTTTGGTGTGGTTTTTGTGTGGTACAGTGGTGTGTTGAGATCGGTTTGGGTTGTGATGGAGCGAAAAGAAAGTGTAATGCAAGCTTTCTTATGGTGTGCAGAAAGTATAAGTGGATGGATTGCTTGTTAAAGAATGTGATCGAGGAAGAAGAGGTGTGTTTTTGGGTGCAACGCAGGTGTTGTCAGTGGGGCGGTGTGGTGATGTGCTGGCTTTGTTGCTGTGTTGCAAACGTTTGGTGAAGCAGTGCTGTGTTGTGTTGATGGAGTGGTGGTGAAAAGTGGTGGTGTGATGCTGGTGAAATATAGTGCAAGTTGTGTGTGGAGTGAGGTGCGTAATGGCTGTGTGTGCAAAACAAAGAAGGTGGTGGTGTTTCGCAACTGTGTGTGTTCTGAAGCCGTCTTTGTGCCATCCTGGTGATTGACATCATTAGTGAACCAGCGGCTAACCGAGATTTGTTTGGCAACAAGTCTCAATCTAGGGTTTGAGGTGTAAGGTTTGGCTGTATCGTTCCATTCGAACACGTAATGACAGTTATTAAGTAATTATTTGCAATTATGGGTCATTACCCCGTTCGACAAGAAGGAACTTTTGTGATACATTTGCCAACCTTCGAACACTGTAAGAAGCAACAACTTTCCACGAAGACTGAAGTTCCATTCATTGCAACTTGATAACTTGGTTTTTGGCGGGAAGTTAGCTATAAAAGAAAAGAACGTTTTATCGCCAGGGACACTCGCAAAAGGTAGCTACAAGCGGCAGAGATGCTCTTTGTCGTCTTGTAGGACAAATTCATGTTGATCGATGTCACGTTGTAAATAATTCTTGTTGTATATAATGCTGAAGAAGAAAGTAACTTGGATCATTTTGTTTGCAAGCGTGAGTCGACCCATTGCATTTATATTACCCATTGTATTTACTGTAGATAGCCTAAATCTTGACGTGAGGTACTCTCCTCCAAAACCCATGCAAAGAATTTTGAAGAGTAAGAACTGGGCGTACACACATTGGGCCACTTGGTGCTCGTGTCCCTATCTCCTTTAACCCCAAATGTCCGTTTTCCTATCCTTGCTACCCCATCATGGAGAAGGGCAACACAAAACGGAGCATGGAATGGAGGACAACATAATCCAAGCAACTCCTCCCCCCCAAAAAAAAAAAGCTTTAAAAAATGTATTCAATTGCTCCTTTTCTTCTCCTCCCCCAAGTTTTAAAGTCAACTTAGCCCCTGAGTAAGAACCCCACCTTTCGTGTTCCTCCACCACGGAGATGACATCTTAAGCTTGCGCAACTGCTGTTTATGACAGATTCCAATACCCATCAATCTCATGTGTGAAAAGGCATTTAATCCTTTCCAATGCACGGAGACGCTTAATGCGATACGCCTTCCAAAAGTTGATTGCATATTCTAGGATGAGACGCGTCAAAGCGAGATAAAGTTTAAAAAAAAAACCCTTGCTGCTTAGATGAAATTGGCTCAGTAACTATTGCTGTCATTGCGTTTACTTTACCAATAGTTCTTACCACACGTACAGTGAACTGCAGCTTGTCGTCCACAAGAATCCTGAGGTCCATCACTTCCAAAAGGGAAGATAAGGGTTTACAAGTAAGGCGTGCCTGTATTGTAAAAACCCAGGTGCGTGACCCCTGATTTTTTCTGGCACCATGTGGTACACCAATTGTATACTCTTGTGAGGTCCATCTAGATTTGTTGTCTGCTGCAGAGATCGTTCGCAACTGCTTGCATCTTAGTGTCATCAGCAAACTTTTTAAAAGGTTCGGACGTAATTACCGAAATTGTTAAAGTAAAGCAAAAACAATAATAGACCTAACACTAAACCTTGGATAGTTCCGCTTCTTACACATACTTCATCTGATAGGTTTCTTTCAATGACCACTGTTTGGGTTCGATCCCTTAGACAGCCTTCAATTCATTGGAGAATAGAACCAAAAATACCAAACAACTTGTAGCCTGTAGATAAGCAGAGCATGTGGAACTCGGTCGAATATTTTAACTTCAAATCTAGCGTAAAGGTTTTTGCAATGATTTTTCTAATTTTTTTTTCTAAAATTCGACATTTACTGAATGGGCAAAGATTGAGTATCCATTTCTCGAAGGGAGAGGGGATGGGGAGAGAGAGGGCTGCTGGTAACACACCTGCTGGTGCATCGGACCTAACACAAGATTGAACCAGCACGAATGTATACATGGACCAACATGAACGTAAGTGTTCTTTTTCCAACTATAAATACAAAGTACACAGTGTGGATACTGTTCTTGTAATTACCTTGCTGATACATAAGTATTGCAACAACATACTCACAGCCAAATTTACGAGGCACACGAGGACCGGACTTGTGGCACCCACCAACTTAAGCCCTCAAAGGAGACTGCAAAGTCATCGTTACCTAAATTTTAAGTCCTGTAATACATGTTTTTATTTTAATATTTTTACAGAAGCGAAGTTGTACAGTAAGTACTAAGTAGGCTCTCTGCATAGCCTGTTCAACACTTTTCGCAGCATTATCATGGTACTTGCAGCTTGATTGTCATGAATGGTGTAAAAGACTATGTCAAACTGTAATATTTTTCTAATGACAATCTCGTAATGGCATATCCCTTCCCCATCTTCCTCCCTTCTCACTATTATGAGATAAATGTTGTCACAGATCAACTGTTGGTACCCTTGATACAACAAATTAGACCAAGAGCAAAATGAAATACTTTTACAAATAATGCCTCAGATTATCCGCCATTGCCATTGGTCTAAATCGTTTGTCAGCATTGTGCATTGTAACATCAAACTTGCTCGCATACTGTCAGTGTTTGGCTCTACACAACAGCTCTATTTTGGTGTCGAACCACTCACGGATATCCATTATGGTATTTATCGTTTTCTTTTATTCCTTTTGTTTGTCCTTCCTTAAACCTATATGATTTTATTGCTTCCCATTCCTGCCATTGATTCTATTCAATCTTGCTGCTTGTTTTAAGTTTGTGTGTAATACATCAACTAGTGAAATGCTCATGTGTGCAGCGTGGAACTGATGTGGGCACAGGTGCGCGCGTACTGTGTTTCCAGGTAACACTCTCCGTACAATTAAGCTGGGTTTCATGGTGTGTACAATTAACCTTGTTCCGTTACAAAAGCTACGGAAAATAAGAGTGTTTATGTCACTTCCGATTACTGTGAAATACCTCATAGTTAGGGACCAATTTTTATCTGTGTCTGGTGGGGGAGCGGTTGAATTGAAAATGTGACCTGCAAATTTTTGATTATCCAGCCCCGCCATAACCTTAAAAAAACCTTGTCTTTCCCCCACCGCAAAAAGTAAATTTTTCCTTTGCCTTTAAAGGTAAAGTGTAGAGGATTTCCTTTAGACCTCTTAAAATATAGCATTTCGCATAAACAGGTTCCCAGTTGTGTAGAAAATGAGCCGTGAATTAAAGAATATTTTTGAGAACATTCAAAGACGTGTTGTTTAAACCACCGTTGTACAGAGATTCATGATTCATGACGGTAGAATAATTTTTGATGTAAGGGATACATATTGTCACTAATGAAGTAGTTCGAGTCAGCATGTACATAATTCAGCGTGTCCACTGTCCATGTCCCTAACAACATCAACATATGCAACATGAAAAATACCCTATGGTGCAACAACTTTTTTAGATAGTGGTTTTAAAGAACTATTCACCAGTTAACACAAAAAATAACGTCAAGATCTTACAAAAAGCTATATGATTGGGTGGAAAGAACTACGTAAATTTTTGAAATTTTGACTGCTGAAAGTACCATGTTTGATCCCTAGAACTGCATTTCCTATAATATTTTTTTCCCCCTTAATAAAGCACAAAATGTTCATAACGCCCCTCGAAAGAACTCGAAAAATCCATAACCTCCCCGCCCCCACCAGAGGTAAATAATGACCAGTCCCTTATAAGTGCTTAGGGTATAGTGCTTACATGGCTTAGGGCCCCCACGCACTGGGCAGCCAGGTCGTGCAGCCAGCGGTCGTTGCAGCCAAAAAACACGCCGGCGTCCCACACGGCCAAGTCCGTTTTTCATTGATAATTCTCGATCACGTGTTGAAAAATGAACACGGAGCAAGTATGGTAACCCTGTGGTCGCCTGCACACCACCCGGGATTCCAGTGGCCGTGGCGACTGACTGGCCGCAGCGGCCAAGTGCACGGTGCTACATACACGTAAGTATTCTTATTGGCCGCAGCGACCTGGTCGCACGACTTGGTAGCCTAGTGCACGGGGGGGCCTTAAGATGAGGAATGATCTCTAAGTACCTTTGCACTTTGTTACTGTGCTGAAGTGCTGAAGATATCGTCTGAGCTATAAAAGCAAAAAATCACATAGAAAAATCAATCATAACATGATGCAAATTTATTAACATTTTTGCATTATGTTAAAAACAAATGCAGCATTTTTTAACAACTTGGATTAAATGTATCCTAGCTACATATTTCAGCTTTTCACTGTAAAAAAGATGGCATCTAAACAGAGGCCGGCAAGCTTTCCCAGCGGGAAAGAAAGGCACATTACGCACATATATAGCTTTTATTTTCTTAGGCGAATTCTACTATGCACTACCATTGTTCTGGTTTCAAAGGCAAACTACTTTAAACCAATTTTAAACTTTATTCGTATTAAGCAGCTTAGGAACTGTGCATGAATTAGTGTAAACTAACTTCTGCTTTGCCCTGTATTATCACTTTAATCTCTGAGCAACTGCCATCCTGCTTGATTTGTTATACATTAACTGGATGCCATATTTACTCCACCACCAGGTGCTCACGACGAGAACCCAAAAATAGGTCAGGGATTTGGAACTGGTACAAAATTTGGTACTGGTAAGGATGTGCGATTTCTCAATATCTACTCACAGTGAACGCGCCGTGGTTGTTCTCAGAAGTAGATCCACGAATTTTTTAAGGGGGTTGGTTGCTGCACCAAAAATCTTATATCGCAATGTATTTTTGCCCAGAAATTATTTAAAAACTAACACTTTTTAAATAATGAAAAACGTACTGCCAGTCTAGAATGCATTTTCCATTTTATGAAAATTAATTAAATTACGTTAGCCATTTCAAATCTACAAAAAATAGTGCGCAATTCTTTTTTAAAACTTAAACGGTGCTGCAGTCCAACCCTTCACACCGTCTTATTTCGTTGCGGGCTACACTGCAAGATAAGCAATTTACACTGCAAATGTACATAATCAAAGCTCGTTTCCAAGGAACAATAAGGAGCGTTAACGGGTAGAAACAGATATAATAGTAACCACGATAAAAGATTAAAAAAAAAACCCGATGTAATAAAAAAAATAAAAATAACTCGGTTAACCAATTCAATGACTAGCCAGGCTACCGTCTATTGTGGTAGTTATACAAGATGGGTAGAAATACAGACAGTTCTAGCCAATTAAAATAGTGTGGCACGAGCTCGCGGTTTGCTCTTAAATCTCATTCATGTGACTATACACTGCATTTAATACGAAGAGAGAATGACAGGATACACAGCTCACGTTTATCCTAAGTCGGTATTAGTTCGTTCATATTTTGATATAAATAACAATGTTAAATATCAATAAAATCAACAGTATTAAAACGGGAACAATTTGAAGTTTGCATGATCATTTTATAAATAATTACTAATAATGTTACCAAACTTCATTTCGTTTCTTGAGAAAAATAAATAAATAGTACATAAATAAATAAACTATTCAATAAAAAAATATTCAATGAAATAAATCTGATAAATTTAAGAACAACTAGCCGAGTCGTTCGCTCCACTCACTCATTCAGCTTCACCTAACTGACTTCGAAAATATTTCTTGCTGAAACTTTTATGCTGCTCGCAAACATGCCATACCAAGAATTATCAAACAAAGGGTTGGAATGCAGACAGCATTTTTTTTAATGCTACAGATCATAAAAAAAACTTTAAAAAATAATGAAGTAGGGAATATTGTTCAAGACTTGTGGCTCTTTTTTATAACGTGTATCCAGGTATGTCAGTCTCAAATGTAATTTACTATTGCTTAAGGCTAAACAAACACACTTAATTATACACGTTTTCATTTCGCAGTCATATGTTCCACTGACTAACAAGTTTTGGAAATAATTATAAACCACGTGTGTTTTATGTTGCAGCCGCCTTACATCCAGTCAACTCCCCAGAGAGCTAATCGGTTCAAATACATTGGTTCTTCATGTTATAATCAGCTTGTATATGCTCTAAAATTAAACTACGGAGAACAGCATCACTAGTCTGGGATAAACACAATACAGCGCGCCAATGAGCTACTTTCATTTTAATGCTAATGATTTGCTATTTTTTAATGTAGTCTGTAATCTTTACTTCGGCATAAATCCTATGACACACGGAAATGTAATACTGATACGCAATAATATTACCGTACGAAGAAATCTTCACAAGAATACTTAACAATATTTAGTTAAATGCGATGAACGGTTAAATTATTATACAGCCACCTAACCTAAGATTACAACTGTTATTTGTAACTGAACAGAAAACACGAAGTAGCCATTAACCATTACTTGGTTAAGTATCTCACTTCAAAGTACAATTTGTAAATGCTGCTTAGAATAAATTAGAAGTTACAGTTAAATTAATCATCAATAACCAGTTAGAAGAAATTATTAGTATGGCAGTTGATAGTATTACGCAGATGCAAACATTGTTACGTTTGTGAATTGTAGATTCGTTGCACGGAATGGCTCGTAAAAATAAAGAAGTAAAAGAAAAAGACACAATAATGTTCGAAATTAGGCAAAGGCCTTTGAGACATCATCATGTTTTAAGTGAGCTTCTAGGATGCTTCTTTTGCACCTTCTTCCGTTACTTCTTCTTTCTCCTCCTCCTTTTCCTCTTCTTTATCCTCTTCCTTGTCCTCTTTTTCCTCCTCTTTCACTTCCTCATTTCCCCCTTCTTCTTCTTCCTCTTCCGAATCAGGTGGAACAATTCCTTTCCCTTCCTTCCAGTACTTCCAGGCAGCAGGTCCTACTTCGTCGAGGTCTCCTCGCCCGTTATTCGTAATTCTTTCTCCGTCTGCTTTGGTAATGATGAGGGTGGGAATGCCGCTGACGTAGAATTTCTTCTTCAGGTCCTTGAAGACATCAGGGTCAAGATCTCCCTGACTGCAAAGATACAAGAAGCACCAAAGTGATCAGGAGGAGGCTCGGTTCATAATAAATTTGCGCTCCATAGCTTCGCACTTGTCAAATTTCCAGCTGTTACCATAGTAACTCAAATCTAATCCACATGTGCTGGTGCAAGAAAGCAAGCAATTCAGGAAGTTGCTAGAGGAAGATGGATTCTGTGCTAGATAAGCAAGAAGCGATTTCGAGGGAAGAGCAACAGGAACTGACACTCCCTTTAAAGCAAATGAAAATTAGAAAACTTGGTGAAATTATCAAGTACATGTTGCGAAAATTACACAGTAACTTGTTAAAATATAAAAATCACTTTACTGATCCATTAAAAACCACGTTCTTGATCGCCCTTGATCGCTCGTTCTTGATCGCTCGACATTTTTCCAGTAGAGAATATGACATAAAGACATGCCTGGACACTTTGAACGGTTAAACGTAACGATACACGCCCGTATAAGCTAATTTAAGTCGATTTTGTGTGACCGAGTTCTGGCCATATCTAAGGGCAGTGTTTGGTATAACCAAGGAGAAGGTAATCTTAGGTCTGTATGCTGAACTGCATCTTCCTTAGAGCATTCATACCAAGATTCCTTTCAACAAAATGAAGACTAGAACCAGTTGAGATTCGATATGAACATGGCTGACGAGTCTGAGAAGTCTTAAGCTTGTAGCACATTACTCCGTTTCGTTCCGTCCCGTCCCGTTCCGACGACGGACGGCAACAGATGGTCCAGAGCACATTGCTTCCGTCGCTAACCATTTCAGTCGGCACCGCTAAACTTGGTAGCGCCCAATTTGGCAATGGAAATGAGGAAAGACTTGTACTGACCTTAAGTAGGTAATTAAATAGAAAGTCGTAATTCTTTAAAATTACGCTCTCTATTAAATAGAGAGCGTAATTCTTTATGCTCGGGCATGACGACGTTTAAGTTCAGAAGGCAACTGAAATAGGTTCGTTCACATCTATATTTAGTAGGGGAAAGGCGTTCTGTGCAGGCGCGTGTGTACACTTCTCTGATGCGATAAATTTTTGACTGAAAGGATTCCTGTCTTTCGACAATCCTGTCCATCATCCAAGTGGTCGTCACGCAACGGGATGGAACAGTATACGCGGCTCCTCTAATTTACATGATTTTAATCAAAACCGAAATTCAACGGCCTGCGACGTGACGTGATGGAACGGAACGGAACAGTGTTATACAAGATTTACAGTGCTGTTCAGAATACGGGCCTTTGGGGCCCTAAGGTGCTGGCTGCTAGTGGTCCAAGGAAGGATGAGGGTGGGCCGGTCATTGCTTTGACCCATCCTCACTCCTCCTTGGACCACCAACCAACCAAGACCGTAGTGCTTCTAAGGTTAGTATTCTGAACTGCATCTTCGTTGGAGCGTTCCTTTGAAAAGCATGAAGACTAGAACCAGTTGAAATTCGAGATGGGCGTGGAGTTTTAGAAGCCTTACTGGTGCGGTTCTGAATACTGGTCGCTGGAGGGATGAGGGTCGAGGACAATTCGCCTTGGAGGAATACTCATGTTGCAATAATGACTAGGAGAGTACGGCATTTACACCTCCACCTGAGCCGAATGTGAGGTTCCCCTGGCATCCCAGGCAGAGATGTAAATCCCTTGTTCTTCGAAGCGTTGTTGCAAACCATGAGTATCACTCCTTTATCCCCTTGTCGATGTTTTTGTTTTACGACGGTCTTTTGTTTTCGGCGATTTTCTGTTATGTGGGCTATCGATGGTCACGCCCATTGCAACAATCCTGACTGCAACATTCAATTCTTCCAATGATCCAATCATTCTTTTAACATTGGTTAATTATTGTTAAGTGTTTCGAACAGGAAATCCCATCAACTACAGTCAAGCAGCGTCAAAAAGACAATACGAAGTGACTGTTAGTGTGGACGAGTTAAACCATAAGCTTATAATTTATTAGTTTTTGTTAAATCTAGTATCGCTACAGTTTCTTGCTTTTAGTTTGATTTTGAGCTTGAAATGGAATGAATTTGGTTTTTGTTTGAGTTTTTGGTGTGGGTGAATTAAACCTTAAGTCGAGTCTCGGAAAACTTAATTTTTGGTAAATATAATTTCGCTTTAAATTTGAATTAGCTTTGTGCTTTTTTTTTGCTAGGCAATTCTACTATGTTGCTTATTAATTTTACGTCCTGTTTGCGGTTATTTTGGCTGTGCCATCCTGTTAGCACTTTTGGTTGTGCTGTTCTGTTAGTAGTTATTTTGGTTGTGCCGTACAAATATTTTATTAAGCTTAGGCTAATGTTTGCAGCATTTAACTACCGACCATTCGATTGTTAGAATTGGTTGTACTAAGCCTCCAGCTTGCAGCAATTAGTTCTTCCAACAATCGAATATTCGGTATAGTTACAAAGGGTTCAAAGTATTTAAAGGGTTTTAGCGAGGGTTAACCACTCCTGGTCATCTGCCCGACGAAACCCTAAAGCCAAACACCAATGCTTGTAACAATGAACCATGGGTAAAATAGTTGCTTGATTATTGTAATCGGAGATTTAAATGCCGTATTTTTTTTTTACATTGTTTTAGCGGGCCATCATCCGGCTTGGTGGACATTAACCTGTGTTGGCCAGTGCTCGAAAATGGGATTGCAAAAACTTAAAGCATGAACGTAAACCAAACCGTGTCAATTTGGCTGATGTAACGGCTTAATTGGGCAATAGCAAATGTGAAAATTATGAATGTTAAAAAATGTATCGACATCAAATTCCTCCAGAAAAAAAACGGAGAGATGAAGATAATGTGTGACCTTTTGTACATTCACAGTCCTATGAAAGTTGTGATATCCATCAAAACCAAACTGGTATAACAGAGCTGCCAAAAAGGGTCTGCTTTTGAAAGAAGTGATATCATTCAACCAGTGAACGGCCGCCAAGGTTAATCTTATTAGCCAAGTTAATCGCACCGAATAATACTTTCGATTTTAAATAACAACTTGAAGATTGCTACTGTGAGTAGCAATGTTCTAGTTCTTACTTACCGCACCGAGAACTTGGTCAATATTTCCTTGAAAACTACATTTTTCGTGAAGACTGAATGTACATCTGTTACTAATTTTAATCTGTTACTAATGTTAACTGTGAGCAAAGCTAAGTAACCTCACGTAGCCTTGGTTTTCCACAAAGTATTTACCCATGCCAGCAACAGATGGTGCAGAGGTGGGGACGTTTGCAAACACAAAGAGCAAACGTGAACCGAATGTTAACTATGAGCAAAGCTTAGCAACCTCACTCGGCCTCACAATAAGTTACCCGAGTCTGCATTGTTACTCGGCTATGGGAGAGTGAGTTGTGTTCGAGGTGATTATGTAAGTGATTATGTAAAATTTGCTTTGTATTGGGGCGTTCAACAGGCGGTTAAGGCCTCAAATAAAACACAGGAAAGGAAAGGACAATTATTTTGATAACAGATGGCGTGTTCCCAATGTTCACGAAAATAGCATTACAAATGATTAGAATCTTTGGATTTAAAACATCCCCAAACGTAAACGTGAACTGAATGTCAACTTCAAGCATATCTGACCGCATAAATTATTTTATGTGAGTGAAATTAGCTAGTAATACGTAGTAGTAGCTAGCATGAAATCAACGATGTTGACGTGCTTTTTTCGTATTGACATCTGCACAGCTCTAAAACAGGACTTTCTGTTGTCTACTCGTAAACCCCGTCGATCTATACAATTTACAAAGCTTTCTGTCGCATTATTATTTAGTATTCAATACCAGAAAACGCTGGTTTAATGTCTCTGGTAAGAGAAGCAGTTGCTAGCTGTCGCCCAAACATCGATAATGAACAACAACAATTGAAAAACAATCAGAGAGCAATAATTAGACGACATGAATCCAACAATCTGAACTTGATGGGTGAAGTGCTAACACGCTTCTAGATCCGTAAAACAACTCCAATAACCTTTTCCACCCGTTTACTGCACATGCTTCATTCTTGACCGGCGCCCCAATTCATTGTTGCAGCACGTTCTGAAAACTTCGATGCACACAAAAAAAATCTGTCAACAATCGTTGACGTCACGTATTGTGTAATTGTTGCTGCTGCCCAGATCCTCCAGTGCTCCGCCTCATCTCTTTCCTTGCTACCAAATTATGATGTTAGATATAGGACGGCAAGCCAAATGGGCAATGGTCATTTTAGCTTTAACACAGGAGAGTGATGTGAAATCAATATATATTAGAAAACAAAAACGAGCTCGTTTGATGTTTAAGGTAAGGTTTAACTGATTCGAAGTCAAAACAGCAAAGTAACACAAACTTGCCTGTGAGGTTTCACATACCGCAGTGTTCCTGTACTGTTTAGTCCACGTGAAACCTTACTGCTTATATTCACATGTTTTTACAATTTTTACTTTAGAACACGATATGTCTGATTGGTTCATTCTACTTGGCTAAAGGACATCGCAGAAAAATCGTAAAAACCATACTTTTAGTGTGCTTAGTACAGACCTACAGATTAACTAATTCAGGGTTCGTGCGACTCCTTGAAATCCTGGAAATATCGTTGAAAATAAAAATGAAATACCAGTCCTGACGGCTTGAATATGAAATCTTAAAAATTGGTGTAAGAATGAATAAGATGAACGGAAAGTAGACGACTGGACTAGAATGATGATGAAAAATTTAGCCCGAAAGTAGGCGAGTGTGTAGCCTACATTATACACTATATTATTCTTACAATAATTTTGAAAGTTGGGAACCGGTTTTGATTTTATTTACGTGTCTGATGGTTGAATACAGCAGTAAGGTTTCACGTGGACTAAACAGTACAGGAACACTGCGGTATGTGAAACCTTACAGGAAAGTTTATTTGTGTTACTTTGCTGTTTTGACTTCGAATCAGTTAAACCTTACCTTAAACATCAATCGAGCTCGTTTTTGTTTTCTAATTCGTGATACTTTGATTTACCAAGCTGGTTGTCTGCACTCGTTGCAAAAGGCACTGAGTTTCGATCGCTTCGCTCGCTCATTCAGTGCAAGTCTTTCTTTTGGAAGTTGGTTTGTCCGCAGCTGTTTATCAGCGGCTTTGTCCGTATTTGTAACATAGGGTGGCAAGCCAAATGGGCAACGGACATTTTAACTTTAACACAGGAGAATGACGCGAAATCATTACATAAATGCATTCGTAATCTAGGCACACGCTAGTGTGTCGCGCTAAGTTACGCAACAATCATCACAACAAACATCACATCAATTCAACTGTCGAGGTTGTAAACCATTGTAGTGCGGCGCCATAGCGTCAGTGTCTTATATCTTGAAGCATAGTTGGGCACATTTCAGGTACCTGAGGAAAAAGAATAATGCGGTACAAAAGCTTAAATTGTGTTGAAATCAAGAGCAATGACCCACCTGACAAAAATTAACTCGTGTAGGAATGCCAGCTAAGCTGGTTTCAATGCAAAATCTGACCCTAAATAACGTTGAAAATGTTTAGCTAGCTAGATACTAGCTAATTCTAGTCCGCTCATCCCCATGTTAATTTCCATAGGGTGATTATTCATCGATACCGAGATAACGGGAAGGCTTCCAGCTATGAAATTGGACGAATGGCTGCAGTACGATACGAACTGCGTACCTTTTATGGTTTGCAGTCTAGGGGTGTAACGAGGATGGCGTGGGGTGGCGCGTAAGTACGAAAATATTGTTATATCCATTGTTAGTATTGTCGGCATCGTCTCTCATTGGACAGCCAAAGTTCGGACAATGACAACGTGTATACTGACGTGCGTGCCTAGACACTCACTAGTGTAGTACGATGAATGTAAACAACGTTGTCAAAGAATTTGTATTCACGTCCAATTCACGAAAAATAAACCATCTCTAAAAACAAAGCAAAATAAACAAAGGCAACTGGTGAAGAGGCCACCAAGTTGAGAGTGGTTCGGCCCTTCAAAGGAGTGATATCAACACACAAAAACTAACGAAATAAAACAAATTACAACAAAATTAAAACCAAACCAAAAACCTATAAAGAGGTGACAAGTTGAGAATGTTTCGACCTATAGGCAAAAGGTAGTAGCAAATTGTTGAAAACCAATTTCTTGTTGACATGCCACTTTATTACACATCTGCACGGTAGCGGAGTTGAGTCTAATACACAATTTAAAAAAAAGGACTGATATCATATCAAAAACCAAAACTGGTAAAAGGGGGCGCCAAGTTCCGAATGGTTCGGCCCTTCAAAGGAGTGATATCAACACACCAAAACATTGGCCAAATCGCACCGAATAATCGCACCGAATAATACTTTGGACATTAAATGAAAACTTGAACATTGCTACCGAAATTAACACTGTTCTAGTTTTCATTTAACCTTCGAACTATTAAGCGGTGCGATTAACTTGGCGAATGTTTTGGTTTGTTGATATCACTCCTTTGAAGGGCCGAACCATTCGGAACTTGGCGGCCCCTTTTAAAAGTTTTGGTTTTTGATATGATAAGGATAACTAGCAGTACTCAATAGCTGGTTCCCGCATGCGTGAACGAAATACTTAACTTGTCAGCATGAATTAAAAAGGGCCCCCGATGCTCCTCCCCTCCCCCCCCCCAAAAAAAAAAACTCCCCTGCCCCCACATCCCCAAGTGTGTGGTCAGCTTTCCCCCCCTGCTGCCTTTCCGGTCCCCCTTGATCCCCTGCCCCCTTCCCCCGCATTGTGTGGTGTGAATCCCCCCTCCCCCATCTCTGCTCCCTCTTCCTTGGGACCCCTGGTGTTTCCCGCATGCGTGAGCAGACTACTTTACTGGGGAGCATGAATTGTAAAGAGCTCCGAACCCTCCCTCTTCTTGGCCCCATCTCCCCCCCCCCCCCACTCCCCATTGTCGTCAGATACCCACCTGCTGCCCCCTTTCGCGTTCCCTGCCCTCTTCTCCCGTGTATTCTGCTATTGAGTGGTTTGAATGCCTGCTCCCACCCCCCTTGAATCCCTGCTGTTTAGTTTTCCTAAGGAAGTCAATAACCTTTTCAGTAGAGGGCAACGCACTTTTTCAAGTCGGCTCTAATAGTCAGCATTATTGAAGCATTGTGTTTGTTTCTAATTGTTAGAGCGCATACCGTTCTCATTGTCGGCCGCTCGGCCTTTTTCTTTGCTATCGTGGCAAGAATGAGCCCGCTCGCCCTCTTGCTGATTATTGAAGCTTTGTTTAATCTTGATCCCTAACAATCCTTTTAGCTCTGCTCCTGAGCCAAGTCTGCTCCTATGCGAAATAAATATATAGATGCTTCCTCTTCACGCGCGGGTAAATTGTTGGCTCACCAACATTGTTAGCATTTGCTGATTGGCATTGTTGCATAAAAACAATGTTTAAAAGAATGTATAACAATAAAACGGATCGTTTAGGGCCCCGTAGTAGTTGTTTCGTTTAGAGTGGGTATGTAGCTACGGGCTGCGGCCCCAATAAATTTTCTTTCTTTCTCCCCGTAACTCCGGAATGGAACGACCAATTGAAATGTCTATTTTTATAAAGGGCACATCTCCGGAAGTAGATCTTTCAAATGAGCTAAGTACCAGCTTTCTACGACAAATGGTTTAGTCTGTAGAGACCATTGTATAAACGTGTCCAAAGAAGTTTCCCATTCCCATCGTATAAGACAAAAATGAAACTCACGATTCCAGCTGAAGTCCAGATCTCCAATGTGACAAATCGTAAATTAATCAAAGTTGGTACACGTGTTGGATAAGTCCCACAAAGCTTATATACGAAATTTCATGGGAATATGTTGAAAGACGGCGGAGAAATTAAGAATCGAAATTTTGGCTTTAACATGGGAGACAGAGGTCAATCAATTCGTCAATGCTTCCTCTTCACGTGCTGGTGAATTGTAGGCTCACCAGCATTGTTAGCATTTGCTTAATCTTCAGTCTGCGCCTTGGTCTGGCGTTTGCTGTTGGCATTGTTGCATAAAAACAATGTTTAAAACAATGTTAAACAATAAAACGGATCGTTCAGGGCCCCGTAACTCCGGAACGGGACGACCTATTGAAATTTCTATATCTATAAAGGGCACATCACCGGAAATAGATCTTTCAAATGAGCTAAGAACCAGCATTCTACGACGTCTGTAGAGACCATTGTATAAACGTGTACAAAGCCCCATCCGCTCCGTATAAGATAAAAATGAAACTTACGATTCCAGGTTACGTTCACATCTCCAATGTGACAAATTGGAAATTAATAACAGTCGGTACACGTGTTGGCCAAGTCACACAAGGCTCATATACCAAATTTCAGTGGAAAACGTTGAAAGACGGTGGAGAAATTAAGCATCGAAATTTCAGCTTTAACATGGGAGACTGAAGTCAAACCTTAACAGTAAACGATCAACAACACAGAGACACTGTCGATCTCAAGTTTTTCAGGCGTGGGATAACGGTATCAAGCTTGATGCATTGTTTCAAGCATTGTTGTATAGTACCGAAAGCATCGAAGTCGCCGTCTGAAGGAATGGTTTTTCTTTTCCCTTGTGCGCAAAGGAAAATCAAGTAGTGCAACAGTGCTTTAACAGTGAGATATTTGGTGGCCTCTCACTCCTCCCCAGTGGCGTAACGTGCGGGGTACGAAGGGTGCAGCTGCAGGGGGGGGGGGGGGCACACCGAACGACAGGAGAGGGAGGCCTACACACAAATAAAAAAAATAAAATAAAGCAAAAACGAGATAGAGAGAGAGACAGACAGACACGAGAGAGAGAGAGAGCGATAGAGAAAAGGGAGAGAATAATAATCGAGATAGATAAGTATCGAAACACCCGTCGTAGCATCCGGGGACTGCAGTAGACACGAAAGTAAAATATGAAGATAAAAGTAAACTGCACTTTACTTTATCTTCGAGATAAATGATTAATTTTAGTTTTATTGTTTGTTTACATCTCAGTTATTATTGCTTGTATCCACGGGTTGCATAAAGGGACGGGGTGAAAGGGAACTGGGTGAAGGGTGGGGGTGAGGGGGAAGTGACAGGGTCGGGGAGGCGGGGGACTTGTTACCATTTACCAAGCGTGTGTCGTAATTAGACGGGTTACAAGCTAGAATATATATTTTCTTATGTATGGTGGCACATGGGGGTGGAGCGGGGAGGAGGGGGGCCCGCTACAATTTCTTGCACCAGGGCCCACGCTAACTAAGTTAGGCCACTGCTCCTCCCCTCCCCATCTCAGTCCTCCACTCCATCTCACGCCTCCTCCACCAAAACTATTGTTGTTATCCTATCGCACTTCATTCTTAAAAGAGAACTGAGATCGTGAAATTGGGTGATAAAGTCATCACCAAGGACACAATACTTTCTGCGGGCCCATTTCATGCTTATTTTTATTTTAAATTATGCTAGTATTTTTTACTGCGAAATCGACGTTTTGAAGTCAGTCATGAGAATGACAGCAGTTAGCTTGTCCCAGTTGCGTGAAAAGATGAAAACTGCCCTGCACCTGCTTTCCACGTCGTTTTAGCCTTCTTTCATGGACAAGCCACAGGCTACAGGCAAATGGAAACATACAAGAAAAAAAATAAAAAAAGAAAAAATACTAAAATGCTGTACCGACGAAATTGGAGGTTCGAGTCTCCGTTTCGGATAGTTTACGGCCTCGTTCATCAAAAAGTTGAAAATTTGTTTAACGTCTGTCTACGTTGCTTTGTTTTAAATTGGTTGCTGTCATGGAACGGAGCAAGGCACGACTGTATTGGAAACATATACTAAAAACATTAAAAATAATCTAAATAATTCTTCTGTCAAATGTGAAGTTCCTATTGACCACTTAAAATCGTTCACAACCGTTTTTGCACTTGTTCATTTGTTGGTATGGCTTTTTGGGAGGAAAAGGACAGTAACTCCCTCTGTTGGGACGTCAAAAATAGTTCGCTTTGCGAAGAAAAATGAAGCTGCACCAAAGAAGACAAGTAAACACGTAGAAGGTCGTACACTGGCTTTCCCTGCAGTCCCCGGATGAACTTATATTCTTAACTGTACTTTGTTAAAATACATACAACTTGATTGTGCGCAACTTGTGTTTGTCGTTATTTCTGCATTTGGAGATGTTCTCAAGGACCAGCAATCGGGATACTGTCCAGTAGCAGAAGCTTATAAATAGGCCAGTAAATATCGAAGCGACTGGGGTTTAAAGTCGGACGGTCCTCCGCCCCCCCTCCACCCCCCCTTCCTCCCTGACACGGATTTTATAAGCAACCAAATTCAAAATTAATCTTTCAATTAATAAACCGAAAATCGATCTGAAAACATCTTGTATTGTATGGCTGCCGAATTAAAAGTAAATTCGCACACAACCATGCGTACAGTAAAGCAACCATTTCAGCTTTTTATTGATCCACTGCCCACACTACCAAGTATTTTATTCAACCATTTTTATTTCAAATTGTATAAAGAACGTAACTAGACCTCAGTAATGAGAAAAATACGAATTTCGAGAATACAGGGACATTCTGATGACGTCGTTTCCGGTCATGTAACCCTTGATGACGTCACTTCCAGGTGCGTGACCTTGACCAACGTCAAAGTTCAAACCAGGTCAAAGGTCACGGATCAATGTCGCCGTCCACTCGGTTCAACGGTCATGGGTCACTACTGGCCACCCGTTCCAAGATGGTCACCTCCATGTGGATGTCACCATCTTGGATGACATCACTTCCAGTCACGTGACCCTCTAGGGGGAAAAGGCTACATTCAACCAGATGGGGTGGACTGCCGACGACACTTCGACGATGAACCTTAAAACCGTCCTAAACCGGCAATTTTAGAGCGAAATTGTGTACCCCCAGCCCTACACGCCCTCTCCCAAATGAAATCGCCCTTAACCCCAATCATCTCATATCCCCAGACATACATGGGTCCCTTAACCCCAAATTTGGGTTAATAACCTTATCTTGTTTTTGGAGTAAAAAGCGCATGGATTTTGGTAGAAAACATGTGGATTTGGTAGAAAATGCATGGACAAGCCAAATGGGCTCAAGAAGTGTTAAATAAATAGTGTTTGCATCGGTATTTATTTAACATGGATAGTTGTTTATAGCAGAAAATGCATGATTCGGCAATGTGATAACTGCCAATCAAGGTCAAGGTCGGGGCATCTAAAGTCTACTAAATTTCGTAGTCAAGTTTTAAAAAAAATGGTGGTTCCCTAATCGCGTGACCCCTCCTCGTGACCTCCACGTTTTTGACACCTTCTAACTAGGACTGTAAATTCTACCACGAAACTCTACGAGATGAAAACGACCTTGCTTTAAAATGGTGGTTCCCTTATTTGAACAGCCCTCACACGACCTGCCCCCCCCCCCCCATTTGATTGCGTGACCTAGACTCGCCCGTTGCACCGTTCTCAATACAGATACTAAATTCTACCAAATTTACTCGTAAATTCTACGTGATGTTTGGTTCAACCAGTTGGTGTGTGTAAATTGTACCAAATTTTGTGTAAATTCGACGAGATAAGGGTGTTGTGTTCCTCACACATCATCATTAGCCCCATCTAACGCGGCCGGAAGTGTCCGAGGGTTCAGAAAGTTTGAATATAATGAGGGTACTGTAGGGTGGCCCATGAGGAGATGGTGCCGTCAGACAGTGGGGGCCGTGACATAAAATAACCACCTTCATTTTGTAAAATTCACATGAAATTGGTAGAATCTCGACCGAGGAGGGAGCAACTTTCCACGGGCTGGGACACACAGTCAAAAGGTGGGGGTCACGAGGGAGGTACACGAATAGGGAAACCACCATTTTAAAATAAGGTCACCTTCATCTCGTAGAATTTACCCCGATCAGGAGGTGTCAAAAACGTGGAGATCGAGGAGGGATCATGTAATTATAGGGAACCATCATTTTTTAAAACTTATCTTCGAAATTTAGTAGAGTTTACATGCCCCGACGTTGACCTTGTCTGACAGCTATCATCCACGTAATGTAAATTGTCGGACAGCTGGCACATTGCCAAATCATGTATTTTCCACCAAACAACTATTCATGTCTTTTCTACCAAAAACCGAGTAAATTCTACCAAACAAAAGACAATGTAATTTTTTTAATCAAAATCCATCTGCTTTCTACCCCGAAAAGGAATAAGGTTATTAAACCAAATTTGGGGGTTGGTGTGGCTATTATATATGGGATGGGGATGGGTATTAGATGGGGATATGGAATATGGTGTTGGAGGAACACCATTTCGCTCTAAAATCGACGATTTAGGAAAAGTTCACTGACGGTCCATCTCCATCTGGTTGAATGTGACTTTTTCCCCCTTGAGGGTCACGTGACCAGAAACATCCATATGGAAACATCCAGCTTGGATCGGGTAACCAGTAGTGATCCATGACCTTTGACCCGAGTGGATGGTGACCTTGACCAGTGACCCTGATCTTTGACCTGGTTTCAACTTTGACCCTGGTCAAGGTCACGTGGGCAAAGTGACGTCATCAGGGATCTCGTGACCGGAAGTGACGTCATCAAAAAGTCAGTTTATCTTCGAAAATCGTATTTTCCCCCTACTGACCTCTGTTTATTTAACCCTGGATTGATGTGGGGGCCAGGGGAGGGGGCAGAGCCAAGTCGTAGGCTGGCCCCCCACCGACGAGTTTACGCGCCTGTTTATAAAAAGTTCCCTCAGGAAGGTGCCGTGTTGGACAGTAACAAGGCTCTGTGCCAGCATGTAACGGGTTAAAGCACCCAGCTTAGCTTAGCAATTTTTTTTGTAACAAAATGAATCCGCCTTATACGGCAGCTTAATCAATCAGGCAAAATGCTATGCGCTGCATAACGGCTAAAATGCGAGAGGACAACATGCTTTATCCTTCACTAGTGCACTGCAGGTAGCTGCTGTACGGTCAAGCCAGTTCTCTTCATGCCTGACATCGGCCCGTCACACGACACCAATCTCCACCATCACGTTTGTTAAATCTAGAGAATTTTAGAGGTGGTGTGTTTAATTCCATTCCTACTGATAAAACAACGTTTATTTTTGTTATTGAGTTAGTCTTTTGTCGTTTCCTATCGTATGAACATGTCAGTACATTAACAAACACCGTCTGATCAACAACTGCTAAAAATCCAATCGCTTACGCTGGAAACATATATTAAAGTTGTAAATCAGAAAAAATCCATTAGCTGAAAATTGTGGGAGCGGCCAACCAATCCAAAATATCTCACATGTGTAAACCTCAGAATCCGCTGTCACAGCAATGGCTTGATTAGAGAAGAGCTTAGTCGGCAAATCAATATGTAAGAAGACTCTGACGCCGGATGAAGTCTCAGCGAAGGTCGAATTTTTATTTCACTATGTTAGCTACAAGTACAGCAGAAACCCACATTCACTGTGAAACTCGCATCTGGAGCCACAGTACCTTTCAAAACCACCAAATTAAACTGCAGCAAAACTTCTGCTGTTGGGGACAGTTTGGCACCCCCAATGTACAGAAAACAGCTTGCACAAACTCAACAGGTACTATACTGTCTCCAACACTCACCCGCTCACTATTACTTTATTCCCTACTCGAAAGAAACCTAGATTCTTGAAAACTGAGTGGCACTAAAATACCACGCAGGGAATATTATGGACCATCTACGATGCTGAAAGAAATCTTTCCACATAACCTAACGAGATTAAATCAATCGTGAATCAGATTTTGGCTACACTTATTTCCCGGCTACACTTACTTATATTTCAAATATAACTAATCTACTAATATAATACTCAATCCGGCAAAGGAAGCACAACCACAACCACCTTGCTACAAAGACCTTGGAATAATAGCAGTATAGTACAGCCTTGCTACTTTGCAAACTGTGTTTAGTCGCGCGGAATGTAGCGTTGTCGGCAGGCTAAGGCGGTGAGGAATGTGACACTGTCGGCTGCTATGTGTTTTCACTTTTGGACGCAGGTTGACGAGTTAAAAATAAAACAGAATCCGTGTTTCAGCTAAAAGCGGACAACTTTATACCCTTAAGTTGTTACTTTCGAGGCCTCCCCAATGGTCCTCGAAATTGGCAGCCTGATCCGAAGGCAATGCGCATTTCTGTATAGATTTTTGCTTGCTTTCTGAGTGCCAAGAACTAACAACGTCGAGGGCGAGTTATTGTTAACTATTGGCATAAGGAAAGCGGGCAAAAACCTACTTATTGTAGGCTTTCGGGCTATGTCCGTTTTACTGTACTCGCTCTTATTGTTGCGAGTTCCATCTTTGTTTGTGGTTGAGTTGTTGAAAGCAAAATGAATTCGATCGCCGATGGAATTTTGTGCAATCGATCAGTAGACGACAGCGGCAATACTTCAAAGGGTTCAAAGGGTTTAACGAGCGTTAACCACTCCTGGTCATCTGCCCGAAGCCCTAAGGCCCTATGTCTGAAGTAGGCCCAGTGGTAATACTTTGTCATTTGCCAACAACACGGTGTCTGAGGAAGCCCAGGACACGTCTAACAATGTTCGGTTTGGCTCTTTTGCCAGCAAAAGATGCTTACAAACTGTTACGCCTAGTAACAGTCAATAAAACAGACTGGGTTGTCGATTGTTCATGCAATGGAAGGCGTTAAGTGTCGGTTCAATGAAGGATGTAATGTAATATTTAATTTCATGTCATCATAGTGTTTTTTGAAATGCTTATCAGAAACAAAACCCACCACAAAATGTGAAAGAACCCACCAAGTTTCAGCCAGTGACAGCAGTGATGCCAGAATAAAAATTACTGCCACCAAGTTGCCTAGATGGTGCATCAAGCTTAAACCATGTACTAGCTGAAAAGTGTTCGTTAAAGAAAGTAGTGATATCACCTCCCCCCCCAACGGAAAAATCCGTTTGAATGGGTAATTGGTCACTGGCAAAAAAAAAAAAAATTCACAAGGAAAAAGGAACACGCCAAGTTTCAGCAAATCAAAGTAGTTATATCTGAACAAAAATGGCTGCCACCAATCGGAAAGAGTTCCCTTTACAAAGTAGTGATATCACCCCCGCCAACCATCAACTGCCAAGCTAATCCCACCGACTATTTCATCAAAGATTAAAAATGAAAGACCTCAGCATTGCTACAATGCGTAGAACAGATAGGGCTCGTCAATTGTTCCTGCAATGGAAGGCGTCGGTATCTGTTCACTGAAGGATGGCATGTATCATTTAAATTTATGTAATCGTAGGGTTTTGAAGTGTTTATTGTTCGCTTAGAATAAAATACAATATATTCTGTGTGCGACATCAATGAAAAAATTCTTAGGAGCTCTGGTACTCGAATTTAGCACTGGCATTGTTTCATTGTTGGAAAAAGTGAGAGGCAATTAATGCTGGCGTCTAGACCGGAGTTGAATTGTTTTAAAGTGGGCGGCAGCAATCACTGCTTATGCGAGCGTTGATTCTTCGGTAAATGAAGGAAAAGTATACTTACAACAATTTGGCTGTGCGTGGTACCAACGTGAACTATAAGTGGAAACAATCACGGCGATTAACTTACAGCTGGGGCCTGCTTGCGTACTGAATGCTGACTCCATCTGTGAGATATTTTTTTTAGTATTCAGTAAAATCATGTGTGATAGCATATAAGTCCATGGTAAAACACAGGTATGCGTCTTTTCTGGGTCTGGGCCAAATTCTACGCGGGTATGTCCCGTTAATGTTATCCCCTTGAAGAAATATGGGAGGGTTGAGGCAAGGGAGAGAACGTGAAAGACAGGTGGTGTCAGTGTAATTATTTTCATCATAAGAGGAGAGAAGATTGGGGAGGATGTGGAAGGGGAGGAGGCAAGAAGAAAGGGAGGTGGAAAGCGGGGGAAGGGGAGAGAGGGAGGGTGCAACCTGGCTTATATCAGACGAAATATTCGTATGTTAGTGCACGAAATCGGGTCAGTGTCACACCAGGTCGCTTTGAGGACGAGTAGAAATTAAGGATTAGTCAACCAGTTAGATATTGCAAACGTAATTTACTTTCCTAAGAAGTCCAAACACCGGGAGAAGCTAAAGCCGGGATATTCAATCCATCGTGCAGCATGCACGGGTCCGGCTAGGTAAATAGTGTTCAGCTGAATAATATCGTGATATAACAATGGTTAAACAAAGATTTAACGATTGTTGAACATATTGCCTCCGTTCTACGGCATTGTACGTAAAATGGGGCAATATATTTAACAATCATTAAAGCTTTTTTAACCATTGTTGTTGACTACAAAGTGTGGCATACTTCAGCATTGTTTTGCGCGTATTCTACCATTTGTTGAACATATGGTTCGTATTGGCTCTCGTGTCTGTGTGTCGTTGATTGATTCTGATTGCCCCGAAATAAAAACAGGCAAATTTCCCTTTAGCGAACAAAGCGGCGCTCGTGTGTTCCTATTGTATGGTTAATGGGCATTATAATGGATAACAACCAAAAACCATGGGACAGTATAAAACATGTGACATCGGTTTGCCCTAGGTTTTCGGCCATTATTCCTTAATGCCTGAAACCCGCGGGCCGTTCCTAAATGCATTATCCAGCTGCATATCCCGCTCGCAACTTAAAGCAATATACTTATTTCCTTACAATATACTCGCTTTGCTGCTCGAAGTAACAATTGTACAGAGTTTTCTAGACAATGTGATTGCCCATGCAACAATGTTAATCGCGCTGCTCCAAAAGGTCTATTGTTACGTGAATTGAAACAAATTTATTGTTATTCGGTAAAGGGGCAATTTCTCATCCCTGTTTACCGAAGGAGAATTTCGGAATTAAGCAACAATGTTTAAACAATACCCATTTAAAAAGCGTTTTTCTTGTTGTCTGATGGACCATATTTTTGGATCCCTAGTTCGCCAAAGGGGCATTCGACAAATCACTGTTAAATATAGCCCTACAGCTACAACGTTATGTAGGAACCAACCATATTTCTGACCGTTTCATTGATATGTCAATGGTTTGAAAAGTAACGGAAGAATGGTCCGCACTTTGTTGCTATTCGCTCGTAAAAGTGGGTATTCATATTTTCGTAAACCATTTTTGGCAGTTGATTCTAAAAAAGTGCAATTAACCCATTGTTTTTATCTTGTATGAAAACGAGTGAAATATACTGAAATTTAGTATCATTAAAAAATACTACTTTTTTTGGGACGTAGCTTTGTATTTTAAAACTCGATGTGGACAACTCCGCAACCAAACAGAACTCTGGAAATATAAGTCTGTTTCTGAATCAGAAATTCCGATGATAAATTCTAGTACAGCAATTTTGAAACGACAACTTGAAACTCTCGTGATATGTAGCTCCTGAAACACTACACTGAAAATCACACAAGTATAGTTTATATTTAAAGATTCGTTAACATTACTGAAATGTCTTGTTTTAAAAAGCGTATAATCTAAGAGCATGTCCTCCCACTGCTGCGAACAAGAGTTGAGGTCTGCTGGCCTAAAAGTGAATGGGAGAGTCCACTTCTGGACCCGCACTAGGGACGGCAAGTCCAGAGGTTTACTTCTGCTCTAAGTTGAAGCCTTAACACTATAATGTTGAGAGGGGCCGAGGATATACGATTCCCATAGTATTCTACTGATTTCTACCGACACACAACAACCAGTCCACTACAGGTACTCCCCCAATAGGCCATTGCAAACAGAAGACAAATGTTTTAGGTGAACAAATAAAAATAACAAGAAGGAGAATAAAGCGAACTTTGCATGACTCTCTAGCCTGTCAGTTCGCATCCTATCTTATCCTTCAGAGCCTTACCACATTAGAGAATGATGGGGAAAAAGACACTTATACAAAGAGACCTGCGATTCATGGGTTCATATTTGAACAAGTGAACTCAGACGTAAGAAACAACTACTAAAATAACAATATCACGTTCATAAAATAACAAAATACCAAACAACTAAGTAATAGATATCCGTGAGCGGTTTAACGGCAATATTTGCTCATTTGCGAGAAAACGGCTAGTCCAATATCGAAGGGGTGGAGGGAAATCGTGGTAGCGCGAGTGCATTTCCCTTCATCCCTGAGATATTGGACTAGCGTTTCGAGCAAACGAGCAAATAGCGCCGTTAACCCGCCTATTTTCACGGATATGTGTTTTAATGGTAAGGTGTGACTTCAAGCTAACATATCGACTTATTTGAGATTTAAAAAATTTTTATTTGAAAATTTTATTTGTGAATCATAATGAATTTACGAATGTTTACATCCGACTGATATGTTAATTCCTGAACTGAAACTTCTGGGTTAAACTTCCTGTCTACGAAAGTCTCACGTATGGGAGTACGTCCGTGAAATCTTAAATTCTTGAAACAAGTCTTTAAAAAACTCTAATAACACGATAAATTAGCTCGACGTCACACCTTAGCATTAAAATACATATCCGTGAGTCCTAGTCGATTTAACGGTTATAATTGCTCTTGAGCTCGAAACGGCTAGTCCACTATCTCGGGGCTGGAGGGAAAAACTTGTGGGTTTCGCCCACTCGTGTTTCTCTTCACCCCCTCGATAGTGGGCTAGCCGTTTCTCACTCGCTCGCAATTATAACAGTTAAATCGACTAGGACTCACTGATATCTCTTACTTAATTTAATTGGTGTAACCGAGTTGTTACTTTAGGGTTCAATTGAGTTAACTGAGTTTGATTGAATTATTACAGCAAGAGTTGTTTGATTAAGTTCTTATGGTTGAATTACTGTTCAACTCACAGCTTAATTTAATTTAAATAGAGACCATAGTATAACAGCACGCAATAATTTGTTAATTTTGACTTATTCAGTTTGACCAAGACCATTTCTGATATAGCCATTACGTACTGAAGGTGTAAAATCATTAATTTGCTAACCCTGTTATTTAAATAAATGGTGTTCATATTTTTTTTTGATGTTAAAACCGTCTCCTTCTTGAACATTGTTAAACTCAGAATTGGTTGAGAGTGTATTGTTAATTTAACGGATTCAACCATCCGGAGTTAAGTTTCTCAGTAAAACATAGAAATTTGCTATCAGAGGTTTCAGTTTACCTAACGGTGAACTGGAACTGTGGAAGACCCAGAAAAAACCACCAAACACTAACGTGGGGAGGCAAATACAACACTTTCTTGAGTGCGTGGGTAGGCTTCACCACGAAAAAGGGAGACTACCTGCCGTCCCTAATGTGGGTCCAGGATTGGAATGTCCAGTTCATTTATAGTCTGGTGTACCTCTAAACGGATGTCTGCGCTATAGAGCTGAACCAAGATATCACTATCAAGATATCACAAGAGTATCTCACAATAAACAAATGCGATCTCAGGTGACGGTAAGCTAAATAACACGTTTTTGATTAATTTAAGCTGAATTCGTACAATTCCTTCACTATTGTTACGTTTCACAATTATAGGACAAGAGCATTATAGTTTAAGAGAGCATAAAATACAGAAAATATAAATACACCATAAAGTATGGCACGCAAATAAACGTTTCTGCTCTTGGTGTTCTTGGGTCATTACACAAAATCCTTAGTCCTATAGTAATAAATGAGTCATGTAATGCCACCGCTTCCACCACGTTTGTTAGTTTTTGCCTTGTAGCCACTAGGGCCACCACTTGCTTCCAACGGGGCACTTTTGCTGGTGGTAGGTGGTTCCACGTCTACGGTATCGTAGCCAATTGTCTGCCAGTCGACTGCAACCCCTGTTCGACCACGTCTACCGTTAACTCTTGTTCGAATGTTGGTTCCTCTGGCAACAGTGAACCCTCCTGTAACAGTGGCCGCTCCGTGTTCATCTTGCCAGCTGGCCAAAATGACGTCGGCATCTAAGTTACCTCTTCCTTGCCCTTTTCCATTTGCTCGTATTCCGCTTCTTCCGGGGTTGGTTCTTGAGCCCCGAGCATTTCGTTGAGCTCTAGTATAATTCACAGTAGGTGGCCCTGGTCCAGCCACTACCCCCGTCTTAGTCCTTCCAACTCCAGCTCTTGCCCTGGATTGATCAAACGGCACACCAGTCTTAGTATAAACCCGTGCCTTTAAATTGGCAGCATTGTCCTTCGGAGGCCCATCGCTATCTTCGTCACTTTCGTCCACTGGCCGACGTTCCACGAGCTTTTTGGGGGGCAGTTTTTTGCTCGCCATCAAAGTACTAAAAGCACCTTTGCCTTGTCGCCAATATCCTATGGCGTCTTCACCAAACATCTGTACGTCCATGCGTCCGGAATTCGTAATGATGGCTCCGCTAATTTTTAGGATGACGAGTGCCGGAATCCCACGTAGTCCATACTTCATTGCCAAACGTCGACTTGTGGCCAACTGACATGAGCTGAAACGAACTAAACCAGTCTTACTACAATAGCAATAACTTCCTTTATTATTATTATTATTATTATTGGAGAAACTCGTATGGTAAAAGACGACACGAATTTTCCATACCAACTATACTAAATGAAATTCCACTTGAAATTAGAAAGACTCTAACTAAATATAATATCAAAAAATAAAGTCAAGAAATGGCTTTTGCAAAAATTATATTAGTTGCATTTATAAGGAAAATTATTGTACTACTTTTTATTCATAGATTTTGTAGTGTAATGCTATTAGATAAACTGAAATATTATGTAAAATGTGTAAAGAACATAAAACTTTGTTTAAATAATAGTGTATATGCTCCATGAGCTTTGTGCATGCACGTAAGGTGTATAATGAATAAAGTATTATTATTATTATTATTATTATTATTATTATTATTATATTATTATCGTGCGTCTCCTTTTTTGTAATAGGTTTTGGCGTTTATTTTCGTATTAATTTATATTAATTGTATTAATCATCATTTTATACATCATTATACATAGAATAGATTTGTGGTGTTGTTGTTACTGTAGCATAAAATGAAATAAAGCAAACTATTATTATTATTATTATTATTATTATTATTATTATTATTATTAAAGGAAAATGAATTAACAAATTATTTTTTAAATGGCTATAACAGGTATGCAGTGTGCAGGAAAAACCAAAGTGGAGGAGGAATCATGATTTTTGTTAAAAATGACAGATTCAGTAATGTAAACTGCACCTTCATAAAAATAGGTGTAAATGATGCAGTAGATATATTTTTTAGTAGATGTGACCAGCTATACAATTTAATAATTGGCTATAGACAACCTTCCTCTAGTAGAATAGGCTACATTGCAGAAATGAAAAAAATTGAATGAACAAGATGGTAAAAAAGTTTGGAATAAAATTAACCAGTTGATAGGAAAAAGTGAAAATAAGAAAGAAAATATTGATGAACTCATTAAAAAGAACTTTAAAGGAAATTTAGAAATTGTATGCAATAAATTTTCAGAACATTTTGAACTACAAGTACCAAACCTTAGGAAAAAATTCACAATTAACAAAAATAAAACAAAAACCAAAGAAAAAACTACAAATAACTTCAATAAATCAATGGGAATAATAGAAACCAATAAACAAGAAATCATAACAATAATTAACCAAATTAAAATTAAAAAATCAAGTGGACATGAAGGTTTTCTAATGGAACATTTTGCTGAAACAAAAGAAAAAACTAGTGAATTCATGGTAATATTAATAAACAGTATTATAAAAACAGAGGTATGGCCAGATAACCTTAAGAAACAAATAATAAGACCAATATTCAAAAAAGGTAATGTGAACGATTTTAATAACTACAGACCTATATCACTGCTACCAGTACTCAATAAAATAGTTGAAAAATTTTTTTATATCAAAATAGAAAATTTTCTTAATAAATATGACATACTAAACAAACAACAATTCGGTTATAGAAAAGGAATTGGAACAACTGAAGCATTAGAGAATATAAATAATAATATTAACAGAGCACTAAATGAAGGAAAATATGTAGGTGCAATACTAATTGACCTAACCAAAGCATTTGATACTCTAAGCAAAAATATTGTACTAGAAAAAATCTATAAACATGGGTTAAGAGGGAAAATATATAATATAATCAATAATTATATGACAGGACGACAAAGTAGTGTTAAAATAGGAGATAAAAAAAGCAGTTGGAAAAAAATGGAATACGGTGTCCCGCAAGGCTCGGTCCTAGGACCTTTGCTCTTCCTAATATATATCAACGATATAACAGCTCTACAAAGTAACACTATTATAACATTATATGCTGATGACATTTTTTTATTATCAATACATTCAGAAAATAGGAAAATGCTAAAACACTTACAAGAAGATTTTGATAATTTAAAGGTGTATTTACAAGAAAATGAGCTAATATTAAATGAAGAAAAAACTGTATATTTACCAATACACTCGTCACATATGAATGAGGAGACTGGTAAAATAACAATGTGCAATAAAATATGTAAGAAACAAAATAAACAATGCAAATGTAAAACTATTAAAAAAGTTAACAGAGCCATATATTTGGGATTAGAATTAGAAAAACACTGGAAATTTTACGAACATATAAATAAACTCATTCTAAAAACCAGACGTGTGATACCAACAATGTATAAACTAAACGGAATACTTAATGAAAAAAACAAAAAAACAGTTTTTGATGCATTAATCATGTCAAACATCAAATATGGAATTACAGTGTACGGAACAACGACTAACAGTATAATGGCACAACTTGAGAAAGTTACAAATAAGGCAATTAAAGCATTATTTAAAGACAGTAAACTAACACATAGTAAAGACTTATACAAAAAGTTTAAAATATTGAATTTACAGCAAACATTAACTTGGAATATAATAAAAAAGAATTATTTTAAGAACATATATAAAGTTAAGACTAACAGAACTGTAAGAGGTAACAATAAATGGCTAATAGAACCAAAGTGGAATAATTCGTATGGGAGACGTGAAATGAAATACCAAATACCTTATCAATTTAATAAACTACCAGAACACCTACGGAACCTGAATAATCATAATGAAGTGGACAAGATCATTAAAAAATGGATATTAGACCAATAATAAACTACCATATCAAATTTTAGATAACTAAATTAGTGTACTGAATTTAATATATGGAATATGGAATTTAAGAGGAATATATGTAAAAATGTATGATGCATGATTATAATTTAACATATACAAATAACAAAATGTATTACTTGCTTGCACACACAAGTTCTTTGAAGCTTCGTGCCTGTACTAACAACAACTTGTACAATAAAGCATATTATTATTATTATTATTATTACTAGCTGATTACCTGTCAAAAAAAATGGAAAAAAACTGACTTATGTTACCGCCGAAGAATCACGCACCTCTGATTACCTATTACCACGAAAAATATTAAACTGTGCATTTGGTGGTGAGATTTATAATTTGTGGGGCCATAATTTTTAGCTAAGTCTGATAAATAGAGAAACGCTGTTTTCCCCATAAAATCACGACATTACTTTTCTGCGCAATTCTGGTATGAATGGTTCGCATTGTCAAGAGCTTCACTAACTAAACCTAATACCCACCAGATTGTAGTTTTAAATCAAGTTTTTTTGTTTGTTAGATTACGAGTGGTTACAAGATGTAATTGGTCCTGTGGAAGAAGGGTGTGTGACGGAGGCAACACGACTAAAAGGCAAATACCCGTTCGCGTGGGTGTCCGTACCAGGCGACACCTTGATGCTACCTGAACACGTTGAACAATATTTTTCGAGTGTTATCCTGGTTCAGACTTCTCTTTTGGTATTGCGAGCTGCAGTATTCCAAGCCATGTTTTACACGTGTCTACTCATGTGGCTACTGTCCACGAGCAACCACACGAGCAGTGTGAGCCCGGGATTAAAATGGCTAGATCATGTGAACGCATTCTTTCTCTGTCACTGTGGTCTGCTAGATTTGGTCTGGGCAAACGCCATTCCGGGGATCAGAATTTGTAACGGGGAAATTCGTGCGATTTTCACACCCGGTCGGATAGTCTGTAAAGTTTGCCCGGATCCTCTCTATGTACTGCTATATGCCCGGGTGACGGATGTCAACCCGGACGGGTGTTACCCTGACTGGTTGAACGAGGTCTTCGTATAATTAAAGACGGGTTTCTTTTAGTTTTGTACACTACATATCTTAATAGCGAGGCAAATATTTCCAAACCCTAAAAATGAGAAGAAATTGGAAAATTTGTTGATGTTTTAGCAGAGTGCTTGGAATTAATTTTGAAGATCATCATATGAGTAAAAAAGGTGAAAAATAGGAACTACGATGAAGAACGAGTGGTTCCCCATTTTGGCAACCGGAAGTAACAAGCTTAATTTATTTTACGCTGCTGAAATACACAGTGGAATTAAGCTAACTAGGCGGCCTTTATAGTTTTACTAATAATTTTTACAATTAAAAATATCTTCTTCACTGTTTAACCATTTTTTAGTCGTGCCATTTAACTAGAATAGGCCTATGTAAAATAATAGAGTCCTACATTATTTAAAGAGCAGTCTTTCTCCAACAAAATTACTCGAAAATAGTAAAGGAGGGTACGTCCTTTTAAAGATGTGTAGTAGTATCAATCAATGACAGTGGCTTTGCAAACATTCCCGTTGCTGAGTCGGTAGTGGAGCCAGACATTAAACCCTGACAGGAGGGTGGTGAAAAAGTTTGATAAACTCTTGACCGATTTCTGGAAAACTTTCAGCAGCTTCCCGATGAAAATTTCAGTCATTCCCCAAATGGGGGAGGGGGGAGGGGTAGTGTTTTCCCGGAGCCCCACTTCTATCCTGGCACCACCCCCGGCCTTTGAGTTGGAATAGTTAAGTTTCATTACATCTCAGCAGAATCAAAAATCGTCAGGATCAAAGAACGTGGATTTCACGAGCTAGACTGCATTGCGTAGTTGCACCCAATAACGCAATCATTTGCATAAAATTTGTAATGGGTTGATTCTAGCAACTAAAGTGCTATATAGAGAACAGTTGACTTAATAGTAGGTGCAGTACTATCAATTAGACGATTGCTCATCACTGCCTTAGGCCTAATTAACACAGTCAGGGCAAAACGCCCGTGACAGCCCGGACCAGGCAACGTCCGGGTGCTGTCTTCACACGTTGAACAATAACTTTCGATGGCAAACATAAAATCCGTACGATTCACATGTGCCTTATCTCGTGTGTCTACTGTCTTCTAGCAACTACAACAGCACAGTGTGAGCTCTCGACGAAAACCACCGGATCATGTAAATGCATTCATTGTCATTGTGGTCTGCTGTAAGTCAGTCTGGGGCCCGGAATTTACAGTGGGGGAATCCGTGCGAATTTTACACCTGGCCGGACATTTCCCCGAATCCAAATAGTGCGTAAAGACCTTCACCTCGCTGTGTACTGTTATCGGTCCGGGTGGCAGAAAACAACCGTCATCACGATAATTATAACTGTCGATAACATCGACAATTATCATGCTGTATTCAATGGTGCCATATTGCCAAATTATGCCATATTCAGTGGTGACATAATTTCTTAAAAAAGTACAGAAGCACAATTTGATGGATCGTTTGGCCTTAGCCTATGTCTGAACATAAAGCTGCATTCACACAGTTAGGGTAAACACTCGTCCAGGTGGCTAGAGTTACAGGTTCGAAGGCGATCTAACTAAAACGATACTTGGATGCTGTCGACACACGTTGAACAATATTGCCCGAGCTTCATCCTGGTCCAGACCTCTCCTTGGTATCATGTGGCTACTGTCTTCTAGCAACCACAATAGCACAGCGTCAGCCTTCAAATGAAAGCTACCGGATCATCAGCACCCATTCGTTGTTGCTCTTGTCTACTAGAGTCAGTATGGGCAATGCCCGTTCCAGGGCCCGGAATTTGTAGGGGAGCAATCCGTTCGATTATTGCATTCGGCCGGACGTTTACCCGGATCGGGATGGTGTGTAGAGACCAACAGTTTGCTACATACTGCTATTTGTCCAGGTGATGGACGACAACCCGAACGGTTGTTTACCGTATGTGAACACAGCCTAAGTATTCCATCTCTTACTCATTCTGCAACGTTGATTCCGTCGTTGGTTGTTCGTAATCTATCGTTCCTGTGTGAAAGGGGGTTAATATTAGTGCCGTCATTTGCTGCAGTTCATAGTCTTTGTCGTTCGTTTGGCGTGGCGGTCTGAATCAGCCATTAATCAATGTTATTTTTAAAGCATTCCAAATTAGTGAAAAAAAAACCGTCCTCACACATTCTTTCAGAAGTTGACCCAACCTTGATTATAAATGAACAAACGCGTATGTTGTAGTCATGGCTCGGTCAACTTCTTGAAGAATGTGTACAACAGCTTTTCTTTCACTATTTGAGCGTTTGTTTGATCTCGACCTGTATTCGATTTGTCGTCTGATGAGAGCACTTCTTTCGCAGTCGTCTTGCATTTAGCACTTAGGCTTATCTACCAGTTTTCTTACAAAATGTAATAACGTAATAGTATTTTCATGCTTAGTGGGCAGTTAGTACTATTCTATATTCCAGATTATGTTTGCAGGAAACTGACTGTGTGATGCCATGTTTCCTACCACTACAAGTGCAAAAAACATGTAAATATCTCACTCGTAGACTCTAACAGTAACTATGTAGAGTCCATAAGTGTGATATCCACATGTTTTGGACTGGTAGAGCAAGAAAACGTGGCGTCGTACAGTCAGTTTCCTGCAAACATAATGTGGAACAAACTATAGCCAATGGGTGTATTAATAAAAAATTCATTACATAACTAATTACATTCAGACGAACGTTTCTTCACATAATATAATGTTGCCTACCTTTCACGCATAGCTTTTTTGACAGCTTGCTGAGATGTTGCTGAGGCATTTCTGAAGAATATTAAATGTTTCAATTTTCACGCATGCAAATTTTTTCAATCAACCACATTTTTTTTCTTAATTTCTGAGTGTGTAAGTACAGGGTGGTCCACAAAAAACTGACGACCCAACATTTTCTGAGTCCAATTTTCCTAGTTAGCACCCCTAAGAACCAGGAGCGGATAGAAATTTCCCGTTTCATTAGATTTGATTTCTGTCTTCTCCTGATTCCTAAGGGTGCTAACTAGAAAAATTGGACTCAGAAAATGTTGGGTCGTCAGTTTTTTGTGGACCACCCTGTATACTCGTTCATGCATTTCTCATATGCAAGAATACCAAAAACTGCCTGCAATCAAAGGCCAACTTTGTGCCCACAACATTTGTGCATATTTTTGATTTGTGTTACAAAACTAAAGTCGATTTATATCTGTTAACTTGATGAAAAATCACCGACGCCAACCCTTTACTCTCCAGCAGACAACAATAACTAACGAATGTTTACTTAAAATTCTTATCCGTTTCAAACCACGACTAGTACCAACGGTCCAGTGAAGTGAAACTGGCAAATTTGAACCTTCAATTGCTATTAACAAACATATATCACACAGCAGGTAATACAAGAACACGAAGAAAATGTAGGACTGCTCCAAATATATGAAAAATAGGACATATGTGATGCTTTAACATAACAAAAAAAGTGTCATAGTACTACAGTCGCATTAGATTCATTGACTGCAAGTCTGCAGAAACCAGTGGCCGGCTTTAAATGATAATCAGTGGTGCAAAGGGTGCAAGGCACCAGGTCCAGGGTACAGGGAGCCCAAAAATCACTAGTTTGGGGCCCAAATAAGACAAATTTGCTTACAGTTCAAGTTTGGGTTGAGAGTCACTTTCCCCCTAAATTTGTTTACTTGTTGAGGAGGGCCCAACATTTTGTCTTTGCACCCCTCCTTGGAAAACGCTAGCTGCAGCACTGATGATAATTTTGGGATAAATTTCCACAGACCTATGGGTGTGGCTTCTTCAAAAGATAGTTTATACCACACAATAACAAAATCGAACACAAAATATAGTAAAATATTGGTAAGTCTTATGGAATTAAGTTTTGCTGAGAGGAAGAGAATTCGAACCAAAAAACTCCCGAATCGCTACTTGTCATAGGGAGACTAGGGGGATGGACTGTTCACTTGGCGGTAAGCCAGAATACTGATGGAGTACTACACTGGACCACAAGCAACAATTGTGCTCTTATAACAAGTTTGTTGGGTCGCCATATTGGCACCATCTTCGAAAATGGCGTCCAAAACCGTTTTCTAATTTTAGTGACGTGAAATCATTTAGCCTTGTGAAATCAAACCGGTCAGAAAACAAATTTGCACGAATTTTTCTCCAAGGTAGGCCATAGCCACATTTGTAAAATTGATGTAAAGTAATTTGGGCTGTACGGCACGTTGCATAAACAATACTGAACAAGAAGAGGAGGAAGCCAACCGCTATTTCGCGACTCCAGCAGGTCGGGTTCAGTTTCCGATGTGAACCGAAGGACATTAATAAAGTGTTCTATGCGTTTACCAACCCACATTGCTTTTAAAATACTAGAAAACGACGGACATTATAAGGCTTTAAAATTTTCGTTTTAACAAGGGCGAATGTGGTCAAACCTTACAAATTGTGAATTAGTATAATTAGTGGTTTTAGCAGAGTTTCCCATTTTAAAGCCAACATTTTGATACTTAATGTCTCCGCTGTTTTTGAATATTTTTAAAGCAAATTTGGCATGTACGTACGCCTTGTTGTGCTTGGTCAACACGTGTAACCGAGATTTATAAAAAAAAAAATCCGTTAAAAGGATTGATGAAATTCCTTGAGAATCCGTATCAATAGTGAAATAATTCTAGTGGAAAAGCCATTCGAGTAATCGTTTCGAAACAGTTTGAATTACTGGACTAGTTTTAAACTTAACCTGCATAATATGCCATGTGTCACAAATTATTACTGAACAAAAGATTAAGAAATGTCATTCTTTTGATGCACGTCTAGTAACTATCCGCGGAAAGTAGTCAATGCTAGTCACACGCCAACTGAACACAAAAGTATCTTAACGCCATTTCCACCATCATTTGGTTAATCGTTTTTTAATGATGAATAAATAGGGGTAAGCCCATCTCCCAAATGGCTGTGAAGAGTTCCCCCAAATTTCCAATATTTAAGGGAAAACAAATCCAACCTCCCCCCCAAAAAAAATAACGGCTACGAAGAGCTGCTCTTCAGAAATCCCCTCACTCCCCTTCCCCCCTCTCCTCCCACCCTCCTGGGCACCCCAAACGGAAAGATATGCACTGAATGAGCAAGTGAAGTTGCCGAAATTCAATGCTTGTTCTGTTCACATCGTTAAACAAAAAATAGGCTACAGAACAACACGGGTGTACCAACGTATCGTGAATTAGAAAACAAAAAAAAAAGACCTGTTTTGTCGTTTAAGGTAAGATTTAACTAAGCTGAAATCAAATCAGGAAAAAAATACGAACTAGCCTTTTCTGTGAGGTCGTACCGTGATAATGACATACAAAGCATAAGCATTAGTTCACCTGAAACCTTACTTACTGCTTTATTCAACCATCAGACGCCTCACTGTAACCACTGCAACTGCTCCAAAACACTGCTAATTAAAAAAATCAATGGTTTGTTACGCCAGTTTTGAGTACAGTGTGCACTGTGCAGTAAATTAATTCATAATGAAACTTTAAAAAATGTTAATGCCTCAGCACAGATGAAATATACGCTTCGTTGTTGTTTAGGTTATTGAATAACGTATTTTTTTTATTGTTAAAACAAAATTCAATTAGCTTGAAATTAATGTGAATCAGATACACATATAGCGACACATACCTGATGCACAATACTTTTTCGCTTTGTTTAATTTTGTAGTATTCGTCAGTCAAGTTGTTTCCTATTCGTTCATCACTTCAATGAAAACATACGACGATAATTTATTTTTGGGCATTTAGTAATACAGTTTAACAAGTATTTAATGCACGGTGGTGACGTCGCGCCAACACATCCCCATGCTAAAAGTGTAGCCGTTATATACGGTTAATCTGAAAACCCACACACGTGACCGTGGGTTAATTTTGATAACCCACACTTTTTTTGATAACCCACACTTTTTTGGATAATCTAACACTTTTACCGCGCTCCACACAACCACTGCTCTACCATGTGACATACTTTGCAAAACTACCGTACACAACACAAATTCAACCAACATAAATAAGCACATTTGCAACCTGCGACATTTATCGTACTAACACGAAAAAAAAAAAAAAAGGCTACTATGCTAGAACCCCACCCATGTAAGAACGGCCCAATCCGCCAACCTTTCGCTCTGACAGTACTAAAACTAGGCTACCGACACTTGTAAACACACCTAAATACACCTAAAAACATACGACACTCAAGCGAACAGCACATTTGTAACCTGGCGACATTTTCCGCACTAACACGAAAAAAACAAAAACCTCGTGTACGATGCTAGCCCCCTCCCCACCCCCATCCATGAATGAATAGCCGAATCCGACAACCTTTCGTTCCGACGGTACGAAAACTAGCCTACTGACACCTTCTAAAACACACCTAAAAACCTACGAGACTCAAGCGAATAGCGCATTTTATACTCTATGTCTTATTTAAACTAATAAAGTAGAAAAAATACAGTTTTACCTTAAACACAAACGTCGGTGACTGGGACTAGATATAGGGACGTCCTCGCGTACGTGAGACTTTCACAGACAGGAAGTTTAAACCGGAAGTTTGAGTTCAGGAATTTACGTCATGTTTCACAAATGAAATTTTCAAATAAATTTTTTTTTAATCTCAAATTACTAGATGTTGGTTCTACGTCACACCTTAGCCTTAAAATACATATCCGTGAGCCGTTGTCGATTTAACGGTTATAATTGCTCTTGAGCTCGAACGGCTAGTCCACTATCTCCGGGCTGGAGGGAGACACTCGTGGGCTTCGCCCACTCGTGATTCCCTCCACCCCCTCGGTAGTGGACTAGCCGTTTCTCGCTCGCGAGCAATTATAACCGTTAAATTGACAACGGCTCACGGATATCTACTACATAGCGATGTAGTTTGTATAATTTTAGTGAAACTTCTAATGGTGGAATACAGTAATAAGGTTCCAGTTGGACTAAACACTAGAGTAACATGTCATTATGATCGTGTTTAACCTTACAAGAGAAGCTTGTTCGTATTCGTTTCCTATTTTGATTTCGGTTTTATTTTAACCAGGGGCTAGATAAAGGAGAGGTCGTAGGGATCGACGGAGTGTCCATAACAATATTACCATATGTTCCATCTATCGTTCTGCGTCTAGACCCTATGCGTCCAAATGTAGAATGACTTGACACGTAAAACGATAGCGAAAAGCACTAACGGTTACGTGTTTCTGTTTCCATGTTCCATCTATCATTCTGCGTCTAGACCCAATGCGTCCAAATGTAGAACGACTTGACACATAAAACGATAGCGAAAAGCACTTAACGGT